>DWUN01001008.1:0-18504 GCA_018249975.1 Passova gellias
AGTATAAAACAAAGTCGCTTTCTCTATCACGTCATGTCTGTCATGTCCCCTTGTTCACTTAAATCTTTAAAACTACGCAACACATTTGGATGCGGTTTTTTTTAATGAATAGAGCAATTCAAGAGGAAGGTTTGTATGTATAATATAAAGTAGAGGAATACTGTTATAATTTATATGGCAGAACAACGTTTGCCGGGTCAGCTAGTCGTTTAATAAATATGTCACCTCATCATATGGAAGCTCCTTCCTGGCATAGTAAAGGTATGAGCGCTGAAGATGGATCTCATATGACAATGAGTTTTTCTCGCGTGCCGCTTTACTCGGTATGGAACAATCTCTCAGGGCAATTGGTTGTCTCTGACCCTTCTGCTTATCTCCCCGCGTCATATTCTGCATCATCCAGTGCAACTGCAGCCATTCCGGTGCCTCGGGTTGAAGCTCCTGCTGCAGACACTTGTTCTACAATAAAATGTTTATGTCCTAAAATTAAGCGATATCTATTTCTGGCTTCAATGATATTCCAAGAAGAGAGTATGAATATAAACGAAGTACGTCAGGTTTTTAAGGATTAAGATATTTTTCATTCGGTGCTTTCTGCCTACCTCATTAGGGACCTGGCTTGACGGTATAATAATTATAATGCAAGAAACTTCAAAACGCAAACAGACCTCACTTCCTTGTCTTTATATATATATATATATATATATATATATACCAAAACCGGGCAAGCAGTGTAATAAAATTCACAATTATATAAAAACAATCAATACGTACCATAAGCATTTCTTGTTGATTCATGACTATTGACAATTGGAGAAGTAACAATTTGCAAGGTATGGAGTTCTACACTTTTCTTCTTTCAACACTGTCTTTTTCGACTCGGTCTATCTCAATGAAAAATCAATACGGCGTAGACAGTAGACTACATACCGCAATACGGCAAAGACCGTAGATAATAATAATCAATACAGTTTACTTCAATAAGCCTGCGCTAAGCGGCCTTGGAGTTCTTATTTTCATTCCTGACAACGGAGACAGCTGTTTACGAAATAATTGAACTTTGAGCTAATATCGCATATCGCTTTAATCATATTAACTAAAAATTTTATTGACAGGTTATATTATTAAACATTATTCTAATTGGTTAGGGAACTGGCGTGATGGTATATTGTTATTGTTTATGTTTATTATTGTCTATAGGGATGTGAACTGTCAAAAAGTATCGATATATATAGTGTTGTATTTTGATAATATCATATCTTATAAAAATATTAAATAATAATATTAAATAATAATATTATATAATTATATAATTGATAGTACAAAAACCATAATATAAAGATTTTTTATAAACTAATAGCAAAAAATAGTTTGTTAAAAATTTGTAAGTATATAATGTTCTTTTTTTTCACAAGTATTGTTTACATTTTTGATTATAAAAAGCTTACTGAAAATATTGATTTTTTGTTCACACATCACTATAATTTTGAAAAACGATCTAGACCACAGAAGATAGTCTGTGATCAAGATGTATAAGATGGACAATCACTTTTGGTTCACATATTTTAAAAAACTGTCAAAACCTTTGATCCGATTATATTATGTGAATAGTTATTAGTTATGCTTTGGTATTGCAAAAAGCTGACATACTGGGGTTACCATCTTTTTTAATGTAGCAAAAATTGATAAAGAAACAATAAAACCCTTTATATTTGAATGGCTTTATTCAAACTTAAGCTATGAGAATAAAAACAGTTATAATTATATCTACTGAAGATAAATTAAACATATAAATAGTAAATACAAGGAATCTTAAATCTTAATCTGTATTTGGAATGACTAGGGTTTGCTTGAGAGTTTCTGTAACTGGTATTCTTTCTTGAGTTCTTTTAAGTTTTTCTCTAATAACGCGACCTGAAATAATAAAATTGTCATGTATAAAGTTGTACATATTTAGAAAAGGCATTTCAAATCTCCCAAGTTTATAACAATTTTTCACGTAAGACCGTTAGTTATAAACTTTTATTGTTACCTAATTCACTTATCAGTCTGAAGATTAACCTTCCAGCCCCCTTTCGTTGTTGCATCTGGCATATTTCCTAAACCTACCCATCCATGCCAGTAAAGCTAGTATATAGGCCAGTAGGACAAAACACAATGTCAAAACATTGGACATAAAGCATCTACCAACTTCTTGGTCTAGTATGCAAAATATAAATAGAAACGTGTCACCTCTTCAAATTGCATTTCCTTCCTTGCAAACTTAATGTAGCCTCTGATGATATTCATCTGTTCCAACAATGGATTGTCATCGTCTTCATCGTAATTGTGGTCCACTCGACTGCTAGTGCCCGCCTCTTCTCGTCTCTCTTTCTCTCTCTCCGTCCTCTCCCTCTCCAGCTGCACCTGCCGCTGTGCCCGCTGATATCTTTGTTGTCTTATTTCTTCTATCTGCGCTTCGGTCGGCAGCTTCCTCAGTGACAGTAGCTCTTCCTGCAACAAAAATTATTTTAATTCTACTGCTTATGAAAACAATATGCGAGTCGGTCACTTTTACAGAGATACATTTAGCGAGTAGTCATTAATTATTCTGTCTATTTCTAGGTAGACACGGGGAAGAGTTTATGGAGAAGATTTTTAGAACCAATAAAGTACCTTAATGTAATGAGTTGCAGCTAGTCGTATCGCATTTTGGAGCCTCGCCTGCCTGCTGCCGGGGTCTGCGGGGTCGGTGGGGAAGGACGCGATCTGTTTACTGAGCAGGTCTATCCCCTCCGCCAACTTTGCCACGCGGCCGCGCATCGCATTCACATCGGACAAGTTGTATGTCGTCTCACCGTCGAACAAGCTCAGACACATCTGAGGAATCAGTTTTTTTACATACATATATAACATCACGCCAGGTCCCTAACGGGGTAAGCCGAAAGCACCGAGTGCCAAATATCTCTGTACTTGCAAACCTGATGCGCTTCGTCTACATTTTTTTTATTTTATTGTACAATTAGTACTTATACGGACGAAACACACTACATCTGAACATGAAACGTAAGAAACAATGGTCAATTATAGTTTAATATATTTCAATGTTCATTATTTCTTTCCCAGAGTGCCTTTTTAATATTTGAATTCATCAAAGTAAATACCTATTTAGATAATTAAACAGATCTCAAATCTCTGAGAGCTGAGTTATTAATTAGGTACAATATTCTGTTCAACTATTAATATAGCTCCAAATTACCTGGTTCCGATTGACAATTCTGAATTATCAAGTGAAAATATTAACTTTGCCTAGTTCACTGTGTATAACGAAACATCTGTTTCCGGTCATATTCTACAATACCCTTGGACATTATCAGATATCAGGAGACAAGTAGTAAATTCAGTGCAGACTTTAAAGTTCTACCTTATCATACATGGCAACAGCGGGTGTAGCTTGGTCCATCAGACTCCGCATCTGGTCATAGGCCGTCATAAGTGCAGTCTTGGCGTTCCTGCTCTCCTGCACCTGCTTCCTCAGCTCCACCAGGTTGTAGCAATGCTCACAGAGCCGCAGACCATTTTTCTCCGTTACTTCGTGAGGCGTTTGATTAGGTTGGGGAGCAGAAGGGTCTACAATTGTTTCTGGAATTAAAAAAGATTATATATATTATTTCCTTGCACTGTGAATAAAAAAATAATTGTGTCACACCTTTACATTACACCCTTATAGATTGGTTTTTTTTTCAATGCTTTAACTGTTACCGCTGAACTCAGATCACCTTTCATAGTGAGACTTTAATGTACCACAATCTCAATTGCCCATTTTATTTTATATATGTATTCTACTTTACAAAGGTATTGAGTGAAATATTATTTGTATACATAGTTTGTATATTGCTTTTAGATGATTATATTATATTTGATCCACTCTAAGTTGTAAAGGTTCAAGCCCCGCCCACCCATACAATAACCATGAAGTATTACTTACTGGCTATGTTTAAATCTAGAAACAGAGAGCAGTCGTGACATAGTAATGAGCCGCAGAGTCTACAGTGGTGTTTTCTCCTAGTTAGATTGAAGGTCTTCGCACAATTGGGGCACAGCTTCACTGAGGATCCATCTAGCCAAGGTACCACCTGGCAAACAGAAACTGACATATTAATAATATTAATAACTATAACCATGTAGCCATTTAAAAAAAATGAGTGATGGAGTAGTTTGAGTTATGAAATTAGTAAATAACTGACTGGTACATTAGAAACAGATTGCTTGAAGACAAACAGTGGTATGTTTTCACTTGGTTAAGGAGAACCTAGTCCAGAAAGACAAAGTCAATAATATTGTAAATACCATTGAATATACCTAGGAATTTGGGAAGTGGGTTTAAAATATAGCATACTCTATGCGGTTGCGATAGGATACATAAATTATCAGTAGAAAATATCAACCTTAAGTTTGTTTATATCTGAAGCTTGAACAACTGTGTTCAGTTTGGCACTCGCCATAAAATGTAGACACACGTAAAAAAAAATTACTCACATCCTGTTCATGCTGTTTCCTCTGATTAGGCTCCGTGGGCATGTTGCAAATCAATTTATCCAGTCTTATTAGTAACTTATTAGTCTCCGTTGCATATCTTTCTAATCTTGCCGACCTTACGCCTTTGAAATAATCTGTAGAGCTCCGTGATACACCCACCGACTGTTCCTCGTACGGAGAATATTCCGTATTATTGAATTTCAACGCCCGATCGAAAGTTTCTTTCAAATCTGACTCATCGGTGTTAAGTATAATCTTTTTCGCTTTACCGAAAATATCTTTCAGAGACCTCAAAACGTCCTGCTCTTCTTGGTGTAAACTTTCGAAATGGTTCGTCAGCTGTGTCGCCGACTTCAAGTCTGCTTTGCAAATAGGACAGAGGAACCCTTCCAATATTTCGTCTTCATTAGCTGTAGCCATATTTAAGGACAATTTTACGAACACATTATAAGTAAAACACGTCAAATTTAACACATTCCACAAAGTTAAATGCAGCTTTAGTAGAACAATACATTTCTTCGAATGAAGAATATCACCGACATGACAAAGTCAACTGTCAAATATAGAATAACAACAGTCTATTCATATTTATCCGTCACTGCGAATAAATAATGGTTTGTCAAAATGTGTCATACAGCCAAGTATAAGTCATCGTTTCCATCTTAGTTCAAAATCATTTTAGAAATTTACAATGGATAAAGTGCATTGTTCAGACCTATTTGTATGGTTCACATATTAAGGTATTAGATGAGTGCGAGTAGTATTATAAAAAATAATGTTTTGCTTCAATTTCTCTAATAAAATAGGAATAGCGCAAATCAATATTTTAAATACATATAGTAAAGCATCAGACTTGAAATTGAAATACTTATCTGCGTTGATAGTATGTCTTATGATTCCAACTACATATTTCTGAGAAAAGAAACAAATTTAACAGCTTTGGTAATCTTTTGATGTCGTGATCTCATTAACTGCCCTTTACAACTTTTTAACTCTTGCAAAGAAAATAAACGAATAATATCTTGTTTTCTCTAGATGATTTCAATATTTGTTTCCTAAGAATTTGATTGGATATGATCACATTTTGTCTCCTAATACATAATGACGAGTATTGGAAAAATGTACCTTTTTTACTAAACTTTTTCAAAGGAAACAATAAAACCATTCGTTTATAGTATGGATTTTATATATTCTGTAACATTATTGAACAATATTTTTAATTCTTCAAGCAGTTCTTTTGTCTCCGGCCAGTCCTGTTTCTCCGCTGCCCTGATAACCGCTTGTCCGGTAAGCCGGGCGGATGACAGCTGCTGGGTACTTTGAAAGTGCTCCTTATCTTCTTCGTCTTTTCTAGCTTTCAGACTATACTCCAAGAGCAGAAGGGTAAGTTCAATAACTTTTTTACAGGTTTCTGGGTTGTTAGGCCAATTCCCGCTCTGTAAAATGTGAACATATATGTGTTAAACACTTGAAGAATTACAAAAAAAATTAAAATTAGATTCTTATTAAAGTTTCGTTCGAGAGTAAGTAGTACGGAACAATAGTAGTACGTACAGAAAGTTTCATTGAATTAAAGACCACAGAATAAATCAATGAAAGTAGAGAGATAGAAAAAATGGAAAATGTTAACAGAGATATGAATGAATTATATTACCTGTGTAAAGCCTCTATAAGCCTTCTGCAGCCTCTGTGCTTTCAAAAGATACGTCGGGCTTAAGTCCGAATACAGTTGCCAGATTTCTGGATTATTCTGGTGTATGGAAGTGATGCGGCCAAATAATTCCAATGCTCTTTTACGTAACCTAGAAAAGGAATAATGACGTAATAATGAATAAGGACTAATGACCTTCATTAAGTGTATGTATGTACCTTATTAATTAATAAAATAATTTAAATTTAAATTTGAAAATCCTTAAAGAATTGCAATATTTCGCAAATTAAAAAATCAATTTCAAGTAAGACCCCATGGTAATTATTTCAAGAAATTTTATATCAGTTCTAAATTATTTTGCATGAGAGAGTATCTCTACCTGTACACACTTATTAAATGGTTGAATATAATGTTGCCAGTTACGAATATTTAGAGTGCTTACATATTAAAAATATATACACAAATATTCAGCGATAGCCAATGTCTATGATAGATGTCACATTACTTTAATAGAGAAATATTCAATTTAAATTGGATGATCCATTTGCTGTCAGGCCGTGACTCCCACGAAGGTGGACCAAAAGCATTTAATGAATAAAAAAGCAATAAATACAAATACATAATTTTAACGGCGACATTATGAAATGTTCCAATAGATACCTGGCAGCACTGTTTCCGTCCGCATCCTTGTTATCCTGTAGGACGGCGCGCACGAGCAGGCGGAGTACTTCAACGTCCTCGAATTTCCGCGCGATGTCCAGCAGGCGGTGGCAGCCGCGCAACACGTCCTCGAAGTGGCCGGTGTCCATACTCACCAATACCACGTTTTCCCACAGCTTAAATGAACATTTTTTTTTTTTCATATTATGAAGCAACTATTATTGCAGATACTGACCACAAACAAAGACAAGACAAAGACATTTATTTGCACAAATATGGGTACATATAAAGATATTACAGGATTAGGATTAGTTCAAACTATATCTTGCTTATTACACATTCTTATTACTAACTAGCTGTGCCTCGCGATATTACCCGAGGAGCTTTAGATCCCGTGGGAATTTCGGGATAAGATTTGTCCTATTCTTTCTCGTAATAAATATATCCTATGATCATCACGGATAATGTAGGATTTTAATGGTAAAAGAATTTTTGAAATCGGTCCAGTAGTTTCGGAGCCTATTCAATACAAACAAACAATCAAATCTGTCCCCTTTATAATATTGGTATAGATTACTAATTTATCACACTAAAATGTCACATGTAAGATATTTAAAATAAACACAAAAACGTGACTTTGATTCCGTTGGATATTTGACGACACGGACAGCACAGACCTGTTATTTTTTTACGGTAACTTCAAAACTTTACAAAACATATTGATTCCACATTACCTTCCAATTGTCGTAGTTGAATTTGAGCGCTTCCATGAGCGCTCGGTAAGCTCGGTTCTTGTCGCCCTGCTTGACGTACACTTTGGCGAGATTGTTCCACGCCTCGAAGGTGTTCGGTTGCAAATAGGTGTATCGACGGTAGGCCTTCGCTGACAACTCCCAATTCTCTGCATTCAGAGCTGCATATCTATAACAACACAGTAACATGACAATCGTAGTGACAGACTTAAGGAGTGCTCTCGAAGAGTGGAACAGAGGGCTCGGCAGTAAAATATGTTACATTATACTACAGTAGTTCTACGCTTGCTTGAAACTGAAGGATATTGATACATATAACAACAGAGACCTCAAATCAACAATTATCATTACTTTTTTGAAACGTGGCATATCTCTTTTGACATTTCGGCTACAAATGAAAAAAAAATGAATAAACATGCAAAAAAATTCAGTAAAAAACATAAGAATTAAATGAACATTTTCTACAATAACCTATTTGTTTGAGGCCGTTTAATTCTAGACATACCCTAAACGTAGCCACACGGTCTCCTGTATGGAATTGATCTCCACCGACTTTTCGTAATGCGGTATGCATTCCTCATACTTCTTCTGGTCAAACAGGAAGTTGCCCCAGTGGCGCTGCGCTCTACTGCTTTTGAAATTCGAGAACTGCCAAGCTTTTTCATAATGGCTAACGTCGTCTACGAAAAAAAATGCAAAAAAATTCAGTTACAATTACTTGGCAAGAAGCGCTTGTAGCCTTGACGTGTGCAGATTGTAAACGATGCGCAAAGTTAAGCGACGCTGAGCGCGGTCTGCACTTGGCTCGACCGCCCTGACCGCTAACGGCAACGTTTCGTAACGGTTTTTGTGCTTTTAGAGCACGTTAAGCCCTAACTCGATTGTTAAAATTAGGTAACAATCGTCAAGTATCGTCGAAAGTCTTAAAGGCAGTTTATTTATAAATATTCAACAAACTGATTGATCACTAACGCATATCTCCATCTGAATAGAAATGTCTGGCACTCGGTGCTTTTTGCCTATCCCGTAAGGGACCTTGCGTGATGGTACAATAACAATAATAAAATATTCCCTTATAATATTATTCATACCTGTAGCATCACCAAGGAGACAGTAAAGTTTTACAGTCGGCTTAATATCGATTTGTTGCTGAATGATCTCCGCCGCCTGAAACATTGGCAGAATATGAATGTGGCCTTTAAAAATAGGAACCAAACAGAAATGGTAAAATGTTGTTCGATTTTTAAACTTTACATACATACATAGCGCCATCTAGAGTGGCAACGGAGTATCTTCCAAGTTGTTGTGTAAACGTAGGTACGATTTAATAAGTCGGGATACTTTAATCGAAGGTTCTAGGTAACTACTGGCACTAACACCCAAGATCTGGAGTATTTTTAAATCCATATTTTGAAAACAACCTGATCAATAATCCTAATTAGATAGTATTTTTAGTCACATATATGGTCATACTCATCACCTTATGCCGCAGCTGCAACATAGTATAGCAGACAATAACATCTTCCCACAGCTGCAAGCGCTGATACTCCTCAAGAGCGGCTTTAACCAGCCCAAGGCTGAGATACAGGTCTGCGAGTTGCTGACGCCACGTCCAAGCCGGCGGTAAGCCAGAGGCCCACAGATACGACAATCTGAAACAAGTATTTAACTATGTGTTTGATTTTGCTGCAAATTATGAACAATTTATTACCTGACATGCTTACACTGCAACTGATAAGGTTATTCTTTCTTCAGCATCTGTGGTCTGGCTCAAATACTAAATGATGGCAAACCAATTTATACATGAGTTACAACAAATGTTGAAGGTCTACTTAATTATGCACATTCAAATGTATGGGGCAATTCAAATTAAGCTTTACTGTAATAACTTATTTTTAAATATAACCATAAACAAAACCAAGTATACAGCAACTCCTGCTGAAGATACCAAAATAAAGTATGGTCTGTATGCCTAATGGCACTTCATACAACCTAATGTAGAGCAACATTGTATGTGTGTTTTATTATGTATGTTTGTTTACCTACTGGTCGGTGATACGCCAGTTTTGTCGTTAACTATGGTTTCACATTGCAGCATGGCTCGTTCCACTGTCCGTTTGTGAGTCGCCTCTAGCTTGCAACGTATCAACAATGCCGACACCCGAGTCGGCCACGGACCCTTCTTCTGTGACAACACCGCCTCTATGTACGGCTGGAGCTCCTCCGTCATTAGGTCGTCTTTGGGCTGACTTTTTTGGATGTATTGACTGTGAATTAAGATCTTATTGTATTTTAATGGTTACTTTTTGTGTATTTGTTCAATAAAAACTGTATAAACTTAAGTTTTCCAGTTTCCAAATAACATTTACAGAATTTATTGCCAACCCGATAAAAATATCTTTAGACTCTAAAAATTCCCCCTTCCTCATTCCTCTTTAACATTAACAACATAATGAATGGTGCATAAAGTAAAAACAGTTTTTATATAGATATATGTATATTATAAGTTTATATCATATTTTGAGCAAACGGTCAAAATATGATGCTTGATATATGCTTACGTTGTCAACAAGCACAAAGTCTGTTCTAAGCTCGGCAGCTCGGCCTGACTGATTTGCTCATTGAACTGAATCTTGTTCAATCTCACATCGTCCTGCAGTTCTATCTCTGGTGGCAACTCGGAGGTACCGTGAGTTTGTTCCGCTGATGTACGCTCCACACTGGTGTCCAGTTCACTTGTCAGAGTTAACTGTGGCAGAGCAATTTGTTGGAACTTAGTTCTTTTGCCCATAATTCCTGCAATAAATGGGATAAAACTAAACCAGACCAGAAATACCAGTAATTATACATATTTTTTTTTCAGTGTTATCATTTGTGTCACTATTTATTTTGTGGCATTTTTTACTCAAACTCACTTCAAAAATCGGTTTGTACACCTATTTTACATGATTCAACAAGAAGCATGTCGCAATCACAAATCCAGTGTAAGTGGTAGCACAAACCTGTTAACTCAAACTTTAACCCGGCTAAATCCTTAGCTTTCAGTAGATATTCTTCCACCTTCGGTATCCTACTGTAAATGAGATAAGCTTGAGCAATTTCGGTGAACAATAAAACTTTGAGCCTAGCGTTGTCCAGCGTCTGCGCCATATTAGATAGCTTAGCTATTATGAATTCGATTTCCGTGAATAATGTCACACTTGTGTCTTCTAGCACTCTCTGGTGGGTGACCTTGGCACGGAGACACCACCATAGATATATCTGAAATAGCAAAAATACTGTTATATTAATCGCAATTTCATTTCATCTTGTAAAATGTGTTATATATTGTGTTATAATATAATGAAAATGTAAAAATGTTTTTTTGATTGTGTGCGAGTGTGATTCTATTCTTGAGCTAATGCTTTAGACAATCCAGTCATGAGAAAAACATGTTAATTTCAAATCCAAACATAGAATAGAACCGCTTCCGCAACAACAACAACGACATAACATCACGCCAGTTCCCTAACGGGTTAGGCAGAAAGTACCGAGTGCCAAATATCTATGACCTTGCAAACCTGATGTGCTTCGTCAACATTTTGCTTCCACAACTAAATTATAAATAATATTCATACCAGATTTTGTTCCACTGAATAAAGTGTGTTAAAAATCTGAGCGGCAAAATACAATAATTCAGGATACAGTATGTTTACAAATAGGGGCTCAGAATCCGTCTGTAGCTTCGCAGCTGCATCTACACCATTGCACCAATCGACTTTGAAATATTCTGCCAAGATCAATTCTTTGGGATGAGCATTCCAATTTCTATCACAAAATGTTAAAAACGCACTAATAGCCATGTTAAAAATGTTATCAATGACATCTTCATTGCCCTGATACAACGTTAAAATTTCCGTCAGGGCTTCTGTCTCTAGTCCACTTGCAAGGATCTCTTTGCATAATGAAATGTCAACTATTGACCAATCTCCGGACCACATTTTTTTTATAACAGCCTGATCTGTAAAGTTTTACAAAGTGATGAATAATCTCTTAATTTAAACACAGTATAATTATAGCACATTATTAACTAACGGTCTAAGAATAAGAGATTAAGAAATATTTATTAAGGTATATATATTATATTTATAACATATTAAAAAGTTATATCCTACTTGTTTCTTCTACTTGAACATCATAATTACACAAATATAATATATGATCGCCTTCAAGTAGCATTCTTGTTTCCTTTTTAATGTGTTTTCTTTCAGAATAAAGCACGAAAAATGTTTAATTAAATGAATTTATTGCCTATACCTATTTAACAAATCAACATTGAATTAAACATATGAAGTTGACACATAACCTCAAAATAAACGGGTAAACAACTAAAGTTGACAGGTACATTTGGCCGCAATTTGTAGACTTCTACGAAGACTACGTATTTTAATTTGACTAGAAATAAATTACGAAATATGTGGTACATACAATAGAAATAAAAATTAAATTTTACCCAAAAATCTTGTTTTGAAACGTAATTAGCAAGATTGTCATAATTATGCTGCATTATTAATCTATTATCATCGGCTTATTACTTCTGTCATATTCTTTTAATAGATCTGTGGTAAACAGACATGGTGGGCGGTTGTACGTATTTTTAGGTTAGACAACATAATAATATGATTTTATAAAATATATAACAAAACCTCATCAAAAATGAAATTTCATCGGAAGATGGAATCTGTACTGATTACTATAACCGCTATTCTATGCACAATTCTACTTTTGAAGCTACTATACAATTTGCGGTAAGTAAATAATAGGTTATGAGTTTCGCTTTCCCGCCTGATAATAAATGTTAATATTTGTATGTATTACACGCAGGTCGGTTCTCGTTTGGCGAGTGAATTGTTGGTTTTGTAATAGTAATTGCTGGGTGAAGATATTAAATAGAAACAGTTGGATTTGTCCCAAATGTGAACAGTATAATGGATTCACTAAGGTATGAATTTTTTATAATCGTTCACCTAACGTAAATAATTTTCTCAATTACTCGATATATTCATTGCGTGCATTATTATTTTAAGGACGGTGATTATAATAAAGTATTAAGTTCAAGTATAGACCAGAATTCCAAGCTGCCAAAGGTGTTTCAGAGGAGCCCCCCCAAAAATGGCTTGTGTAAGATGTGCAATATCAATCAACAATTGAAGGTCACACAACTCGCAAATTTTGTTCCTATGAATGAAAAGAATTATGACCAAGAAATAGACAATTACCGGTAAGTATTCTTACAATCATGTTATGAGTTTTTTTATTTGGGGGTTTTATTAATTTTGTGGAGTCTTAGTAGGAAATTATTGATATTATTAAAGACCATTATATTTTAGTTATATTTAGTTTAAGTGTCTATTATTTCGTACCCGGTACGTTCTGGCTACCCTTTTGAGGACCTGGTGTGATGTTATGTGTGTATGTATGTAAATATCTATATGTATGATGATCAGTTAGGGTTGCAAGTTAAGATTTTGTGAATTTAAAATGAAGGCCATGGGATTGTTGTATTTGGAATCATTTCATGCTCAAGATATAAATTTAAAACCTATCTGCTGTTGGGATACCAAAATTTGACACAGTACATAAAATCAAATAATTCGAGTTCCAGTCAATATGATGCTTACTTTCTTACTCATTGTATTTATACTGAAGATAAATCATGCAGGTCATTGACCCTTGTGTGAGGACAATTTGCATTGACATTTGAATGATTTCAGACAATTTGCTCAGCTTGATATCAGCATTTGTTCAATACTATGTACCACTATAATTCTGAAGAGATTCTGTTATCTTATTTACTGTTAAACTTATGACGTCCCAGTTATTAAATCCTATTTCATTAAGTGTTGTTTACATTGTAAATATGGAATGTGTTATTTGGAATTAATAATTATTTTTGAAGCTAACTGAATAAAGAACTACTTTGTTTAAAACTGGTTGTGTATTGAAGTAGTTAGGATTTTTATTAATATCAGTAATTGTTTTTTCCAAAAAAATATAGCTTTTTTTTATAATTTGGCTGACAAATAGGCAGACGGACCACCTGATGGTAAATAGTTATCGCCGCCTAAGGACATTGCCAACACCAGAGGCGTCACCAACGCGTTGCCAGCCCTGACGAACTTTATTAACGCTATTTTTTTGAAGAACCCCATGTCATAACACTCAAGGAACACGTCGGAGGGGAGCCCGTTCCACAGTTTGCGCATTCGTGGCAGAAACGAACGCATAAAACAAACCATTGAGGATTGCTACGTGTCCAGCTGATGTTGACGGAATTTAATGTAACCACTTGTGTTAAAATTAAAATTATCTCAATCATTATAAAAGGTGTGATATTTATTTTTCAGATCGCATCTAGAGAAAGCTTATAAGTTATGTAACTCATGCAAAAAGGTGCTCCAAATGAAATTGCACAAGGAAAAGGAAATGCTGCTGGGCTCCAAGCTTCTGGAGACGAGGACTTCAGAGAGGAAGATCCAAAAAGACAAGGAGAGCCACGACAAGCATTTAAAAAACTTTGTAAATAGTACCTCGGCCTCAATAGCCGGAGCACTTGTCATATTAGTGGCCCTCGAGTGCTACAATAACGCAATGAAACACAAGAATTTATCTAGTACAATATATAATATGAAAGAAATAGTTTACAGTCTACTGGAGAGAATTGTTAATATTATTAAAATGAAGACATTATTGACATTCCCATCGTTGGAGAATACTTATGACATAAAGGATATTATAAATTCAAATATATTGGATAGCTTTAACACAGGACTCAATGATATGACGCAGAAAGCACTAGGTGGTTTAGTGTGTTTAATACAGATTATAGGAATTGTATGGAATACAAACAAATTATGGTTTACGATTAGCATTGACTCACTGTGGTTGGTATTCCTTCTTGCCACCTTGACGGATCACGATGACATAGCCCATCCGCTGACGTTGAGCCTCATCAAGGTATGTATAATCTACCTTTTGTTTTATATTTGAAAATGATAGAACTATGTAACAAAACTATGTTTCTTGAATTGTTTCAGTTGGCGAGTACATCTGCAGTGTTTTTAGTTTATAGACATATTATGAACAATAAGACTGGTAAATTGACAAAAACTGTTACTAAAAATCCGGTATCTCCGAGAAAAATGAAAAACCTAGTCAACGGAAAAATCAATTCAATGATTAACAGTGACGATAACGTGTCATCTGACTCGGATGATGATGTATCTCTCAGTAAATTTGGTTTACATAATTTCACAGAATCCTCTAATGAAACGATCAGCCCCCTAAATAAGAGTTTAACGAATGGGAGGTCGTTCACCCCCAGAACTGAAAGTGTGTGGGGGAAGCCGAAACTTAATTCCACATTTTGTGTAAATTCTGTACTTAATAGCCCACCGCCACTGTCCGAATCAGTATTTGTCAAGCCTTCCTTCAGTAGGTTCCAGAAACTGACAAAGGACGATTCCGATTCCGACTTGGACGAAAGCATCAGTTCCTTATGTATAAGTAGCCCTAAAAAGAAGGTCTCGAGTAACAATCCAATATTCACGTTGCGTAAATTCACGGCGTCCCCCAACTTCGTCACACCGACGCCGATGAGTCGCGCGAGGCCGCTGATATCGCCGAGCAAGCTGGGCCACAGCACGTCGTGGGTCGCCGGCGGCTACTGGGGCTCCGAGGGCGACCGGCAGATATTCAGCATCAACGGCAGCCGCTCGTCCAGTCAGAGTTCGGGGTTTGAGTCGCAAGCGTCGAGTATGAACCAGAGGAACGTGTTCTCGCAGCCGCCGTCCCGCGAGGAGTCCGTGTGCGGCGAGCCGGACAGGACGTCCATGTTTTTGGACCGCTTTCAGAATTGCAACATGAACCATTTCAACTTTCACAATCATCATCAAACGTTCGCGCCCATCAGCTCGCCGGTGTTCCCCCAAATGCAGTACAACAATCACGTCCAAATACCTCAGCCGCAGCTCGCGCCGCAGACGTTCGCATCGAAGAATGTTTTCTCACGGCAGCAGCAATTTGCGGCGAACGGCATGTTCAAGCCGCCGGCGGGCTCCGGCCTGATCAAATTGCCTCAGAACAATTCCTTCACGTCTCACTAACTCTCGACTGCCGGTCAGTCTTGACGCTACCAATTCTTTGGACTAACGTATATTTTTTTGCCGTTTTTTTTATTCTTTGATCGATTTATTTTTACTAAAGTGTCCATGAACTGCCATTATGTTAAGGATCTTTTTAAGTTATATCACACGCATTAGTTCGTAAGTCGTAAACCGTTATTGATGTGTAACTATCGTGAGTAAACATAGTGTTAAGACTATTTGCTGATCTCGTGTTGGTGCCAGGTGTTGGCTATATGAAAGCATTAAGAATTATTATATTGTTACGATTTTTATATGGACGTCACTGTCCTGTTTCGAACAAAATGTGATATTAAAGACTAGTAATGTTTCCAAATGTGAAAAAAAAAATGATTCTTGATGTTATCATTGTTTTGATTTTGTCATCTTAAAACGGAAACTTTTTGTAAAACTCCTGAAATAAAGTGATACAAAGAGTTAATTTTCATTTATTTGTTCATATCACCTCAAAAACAACCTTACACGTCTTTATTAATATAGTTCGACTTGTGCTACTACTAAGACCTAGTTTGGGAACACGTGATTAGGGTATGGCCTGGACACGTGACTCGGCCAGCAGAAATAAATAAAGTTCACAAACGCAACTAAAACACTCGAGCACCGAAAAGATTATGAATATGTTCTCCAGAGGTTTGTGTTATTCAGTAAAATCATACTAACGAATTGCGCGCCTTTCTCTCGCATCTTTGCAAGTATTGGTGAGGTTGTGGCGGTACGTAGGTGTCTTCGTAAAGAGTGGACGCGTAGTCTGACACATCCGTACACGCCCATTCGTGTTGGAAATATTTCCTTAATCCCCATTCCGTCACATTGCCCTGTTACACATTGAAGTGTTTTCATCTATTACATTGTATTGACGAACTATTAAATAGCCCAATAATGAGTAAATGTAGGCTTTAATCACTTAAAAGTTCGTTGGGCTGCCGAAATAGTGCCACGTCTATTACGCCACGCCACGTCCTGTATAAATCCTACAATATCAGTGAAGTTATTCGCCATATTATATCCACCATACCATTGTTCTCGTATGGAATATTAGGAGCGAAATAAATAGATTCTACATACAAAACATTTGGTGAGATCCGGTTGCGGGTAGAACTGATGAGCACTTCTCTTATAATATCGCTGACCCGGTCCGCATAGCGGCTTTGGCAAGTGATTGTACACCAAGTCCGTAGTTGTGGCGAAGTTCCCGCAGGAATCATGGCTATCGTGACGAATTATTGTCGATACGTTGCCCTGAAATATGGCATTTAGATTGATCAAATAGTTGAAAAAGAAAAGTAAACACGCCGATCCACGTAACATACGCAAGTAAAGGTTTGAGAACGAACCAAAAATCGTTTTAATTGCGGTAGAAACAGATCCAGCCGTGTTATTACAACATGAATAAATATACAGAGTAATTGTAACATCACACCTGCAAACCGTATAGCTTATTTTGTCTAAAGTCTGGTTGCCGTAATTCAGGTTTTAATTTTTCGTAGTCTATCTCTTCTTTTGGCGGGAAATAAAAAGTCCCGCCTTTCGGACATTCAATCCGGTCTTCTACCCAATTACCTGTATTACAAGTTTACAACAAAGACTTGATGAGTGTATTAAAATAATTATTTAAGGGTTTTTTCAATCTCACTCCTACGGACGAGATGTTAAGTAATGTTCACTTCACGTTTTAATGTTTGAGCCAAGAAAAAACACCTTACATTTCATATATTTTCTGGCAATTGTCTTAAACTTGGTAAATAGATACTACTACACTGCCCGTAATGACCTTATGCTCTTAGGTTTTATCTACTTTGGTTGGTTATATATTTTACCTAATAATACGCCAGTATTGTAAACTGGCCCCGGTTTCAAAGCTTTAGCGATCGCTTCAGCTCTTGTGGGAGATTTTGGACGGGTATTTAAAGTCATATTTTAATTGTAAATAATGAGGTAAATATAAATTGATAAATTTAAATACGATCAGTAGCAAATAAATTTAGACTTCGCAAAAAAAGTCAAAATTTGAAATGTATTACAATTATCGTCTGGTATTTGTCTATGGTTTTTATAAGTAGGAATAGGAAATAAACTTTCACAATAAAATCCACAATATTATGGTACTTATCAAACAAGTAAAGTAAGTAATTAAATTTATTAAAAGTTATGTAATGGTTAAAATTTTTGTCTACCACTACAGGGTATCTGGTTGTGGTCGGTTCGGTAAACAGGCGGTAAAATACCTAAAGGCAGAATCTCTTTACGGGTAGTGTCATGTCCTCCAAATTTTTTACAATTTTGACTAGATGGC
The DNA here is from genome assembly GCA_018249975.1 of Passova gellias. Classification (NCBI taxonomy): domain Eukaryota; kingdom Metazoa; phylum Arthropoda; class Insecta; order Lepidoptera; family Hesperiidae; genus Passova; species Passova gellias. The sequence goes on from DWUN01001008.1 coordinate 18,058, forward strand.
GCGCTAAGCGGGCCCAACAGGAAATAATTGCTTCATGGCTTAAAAAAATGTTTAAATACTTGGGGCTACATAAGAGATTCATAAAACAGTATTCTACCAAATACAGAAGACTAGTTTCACAATAATTTATTTTGTTCTTATAATTCTATAAACATTATTAACAAAAATAGATACTTTGTCTTTAAAAAAATCTTTTCTTATATAATGGCCCTTGAAAAATGCTAATTTTCACTCACTCACTCACTGGCTCACACACATTGTATTACTATGTAAATAAGATCTGTTACCAAATGAAATAGACTCTTTTAAATATGTAATTAGTTACAGTAAACATTCCAGTTTAAAGTACATTTATTTTCTTGATTTCTTATTTACTGTACCAGGTAAATTAACATAAAACAAAATTATAAAATAAAACAATATTTCAGTATAAACATTGTTATAAAG
>DWUN01001009.1:0-18499 GCA_018249975.1 Passova gellias
GAAACAATTGCTTCACGGCAGAAATAGGTGTGGCGGTGGTACTTCCCCGGGCGAACCGTATACAGGTTCTACCACCGTCAAATATAGGAACATTCAATATATAAATATAGGTTCATATAGGAACTTTACACGCCTTAGTAAATAATTTGGTATTAATATTCACTATACTATACTATTTCAAATCAAAAAAATAAAGCACTATAAAGAACTATATATGAGGTTAAATTCTGAAAACCAATAAGTTTTTTTAGGTTATGCATATAAGTTTACCGACCTAAGATAACATACTGTAATATATTATTGCATTGTAGTCAGGAGTTATTTCACGGAAATCCATTGTAATAAATCACTTGTCGAAGAACCGTCGTAAAGTCTTTTTATCTTGATATTGCTCGGCTTAGGAGCGTAACACATGTTGATACACCCGAAATACCTTAGATTGAAGGAAAGTAATTGCATTAATTTATTTAACGTTATATTTTTTTTATCGGAGTGATGGGACTTTCAAATTATATTATCACAAAAATCTGTCACTTTTAACATGTCATATCGCTATAAAATTTAACACCGTAATAATAAAATAAACTCAAAGATTTCGAACAAATTCTATTATGTATAAAATTTGCCATGTCCTTTTTATAAGATCGTGTTACAATATACCTATGAAAAAAAATCGGATTATTAATCCGATAGTCCTTTTCTATAATTTTATACAAACAGCGTATGTAAATGTCAACTTCAAAATAATTATGAAATTTATAAAAAGAAGAGACGAGACCAAAATGTGCAAAATGTTTTTATAAATCTAATTTTCAAACTGGGGCTTTGAGCCTGTTTTGTCTAAACAATTATGTAAAATCTTTATAACAATATGTAGCCATATTTCTAGCAATAAACGTGCCGATTGTCTCAAAGTTGTAGCAACATTATTACATACGCCGACAGACTAAGGCAGATTATTTTGGACCGCCTTTGAGCTCCTAAACGAAATCATACATACCATATTCAGTAGTAATGATCACTCAATATCAATACAGTTGTCTCAAGGGTTTGTTACTGCGAGTAACTTCTTAAGCATAAACAATTTTCGCTAAGTCAATTGCGCCAAGAATGAAATTGGTAGTGCTTAATATGCAAGCCGAACGATGTCTGTGATCGTCAACGTATCTGTGCCTTCCAATTATCCATATTATTATCATTCAATTGATGGCCTCCAAGCCGAGCCCCAATCGGAATTAATGTCGATATCACTCTATTACTGTGTTACTAGAGGAACTATTGTTGGTTACATCAATAGGCGCTTGACGTATGATGACCAGATTTCTTGTTATCGTTCATACCACACGCCAATTCGGTCGTAACAATGATATACCTACGTCTAGCCAATGACGCAATATGTAGGTAATTGGGTATCAACTGAATTGTTTAATTAATTATTGCTTTATTATTGGACATTTTTAAATTGGGGCGACGCTGTCTTATTATATTTCGGTTTAAGATTATTCATTACATGATTTGATAATTGAGGTAGTAACTTAAGTAAGTTTACTTTCGTTTTTACTGTAAAAGTATTTTTTTAATTTTCACTACATTTTATCAGGTTATAGCTATTGTCAAGCAATATTGTTATTGCCGTATACCAATCGGACAGATATGTTAGGTGACAGAAAGAAACGAAGTGAGTTTAGTTTTAGTTTACTTCTTTGACCGATCACAACAATATCAGATGACATATAAAATAAAATGAAGTTATATAAATACAACAAAACTCTATTAAGAAATTTAAAATGAAACAAAATAATTCGATATTTGCCATTATTATTAAATATTACGTCCATAAATATTTCATAAACATTATTTGTGGCTATTATTCCATTTCAGTATTAATTCGTATTATTACAGAGTAATTAAACAATATTAATCGCGTATTTGTTCTACCTTTTTCTAACAAAACACAACTATTTAATGTTACGTTAAGATATCTATATTACAATATAATTTAGCGCAACTCAAGCAATTCAGTCAATATGTTGAGCGGAATGACATTCCTCCGCTCGTTGTATGGCAGGAACCGGAAGTCGTGTAGTTCGTTCCTGTCTCGAGCAGGCAATTAAACTTATTCATATATCTTATCTATTTTTCTGCTAAAATCTAGTACAATACTTTTTTTGCCTTACATACATATTTTATCATATACTCACAATTCAAACAGGACCAACGTTCTATCATCTTCTACAATATTACTAATTCTAAGCGGTTGAAATTGATGCAGCGTTGCTACGCTGCACAATAAAATCTGAACCGACCTTTACACGTCCTTGGAAACCAACATCTTCGATCTATTAACCTGAGCTATTTATTTGTATAAAGTACATATTACCTGACATCGTCGTACATAACTTTTTAGATTACAACTTCGATCGAATACCACAAAGATGTATAAATTTTGCGATCCATCTTAAAAATGATGCTGTAATTTATTTCTTTCAAAGTAATTCCAACTGTAGGTACCCGGAGGACACAGCCCGAGATATGTTCAGTTAACACTGTCAATTTCAATGGCTTATTTTGTTTTATTACAGACCAAATGACTTTCCTTCATACTCGTATGTACCTATATTACTTTATTTAGCACCATATTTATAATGTGCCTTATGATTGTATTATATTTATACATTGTTAACAAATGTCTTATTTTCTCATAATATATCTACTACTTAATCAGTCATATTAATATAAGATCAATATCCGTAATATGTTTTAGTATCGTTTATCATTCTACCCACAATAGCCGTCAGAGATAATAAACCGCAACAGGAAAAGTCAGTAATCGGAAAATAAATCAATGTCCCAAAACATTGTTAGAACATCGTACACAGTTACATACTTTTACAATTTATTATACATTACATATTATGTATCTTTAAAATGTTTAATAGAATTATACTCAACATAACAGCTCTATGAAGATGTTGGAATATTTATTCCGATAAATAATATTGTTACAATAATTTATTATTATCATAGTGTATTCATTACAAGAACATTGTTCGAAGAAATTGTATTAACAAAAAGAACGTAAAGAAGCAATAATAAAGAAAGAGGAAGAAAATTCCGTTATTGTTTTAATTTCTTCCTGGGGTTTTCAGAAAATCTTTAAGAGGCGAGATTTTGTGTTGGTGCTTCACTTACACACTATGGGCTCAAATAAAAAATCTGCTATTGACACAAAAATGAAAAGGCTTTTATTCCCATTATTTGTTTATATGGTAAATACGAAATTTCATTTGCAGCTCTTTTACTGACATATCTGATGTTAATGTTTCATGAAAAAAATAGCATTAGGAAAACACTCCACGATAATCATTAACAGCGTTTTCAGAAATGTCATTTTTATAGCTTGTCACATACCGTGTGAAGAAGCGGATCGCTCTGTCATGTGCCACTCATCTTGTCAATATGTCACTTTCATATTGACCGCCCGCAGTTCCTATTAGCTGGGGATGGGGTGATGGTTCTATACTTGGCAGTGTTACAGGAAGTCGATTACTCCGTCGCGAGCTTCCTATTGTGTCTTTATAGTACCTACCTAGTTTTCTGTCGCTCAGGAAACGTGCTCGTAAATATGGATTCTGTTGTTATAAAGACTGTTCAATTGTCGTATCAAAAGGCATATCTCCCATACATAGAATACTACGGACGAACGCGGCTCAGTCCGCACCAGCGCACCTTGACATGAGTATAGTCTGTGGAAGCGCGGGCATGTCCGTAACGGTGCGTCAAATCCGCTGCGCGGCAGAAACTTTGGAGCCTCTTCGATCACCGACACATTCCGTTAGAAGACTCACTTTAGGCAGTGTAATGACCTTTTTAGATGACTACACTGCGTAAACGATATCAGAAATTATCAAAATGTTTACGTTTATTTTGTAAGTATAACATCAACGAACTTACCCACAGTAGGTATACATAAAATTATTAATTCTGAAATAATTTCGGTTCGGAATTTCGTTAATATATTTTGCAGTTAATGCGGTAACCAATTATCTCAGTCAGCAGCCTCTATACGTACAAAGTCAGAACGGACCGGGGGCGTCCCGTTGGTTCACAATTAGGACTAACAAGATTTGGAAATCTCTTTTAGTTGGTTATTCGCTATACTCACCAACGCTACCAGTATTTAGATTAAGGGGAAGGGTATATTGTACATAAGATTTATTTTACTTAATACCATTATATTATAATTTTTAATGACCAATGATGTACGTAGAGTTTACAATGGTGATAATGTAACAATTAAAAAAAATATATTGTGAGACTGCACTTAAATTTCAACTGCTTTGTTTTGTGGTGTTCCGTTCTCTAGTCCGGATTTTTTTTCATCACTTCACCTAATTTGGACTATAACTTTTGAGATAAAAATTAAAACACCATCTTAAAATATTCGGTGAAAGTCCATGTCGTTTATAAACGTGGAAACGGCTCCTGATATCGTGAAAAGAATTGAGTTATGGGGAACGTTGTTATGTATAATGTCATGCTATCGTATATAAGAAGGTATAGGGATATTATTAGGGATATGAAATGGATACTTAGATGGGCATATAGAAAGTAAAGGAATTGTCTGTGAGCGGTACAATCAAAAGTGGTAGATCGCCTGAAACTGCTTCAATTAGACGAGAGCTCTGTTAAAATAAAGCTAGATTAAGAGTTATTTTAATAGTGCAGTATACATGAAAACTTCAGCGAATGTAGCAGTAAAAGACGTGTGTTAAAACTGTAATAAGCAGAAGTGGATATTTTATCAAAAATAACGTCATGCTAAAGTTAGCAATGCTTAAACGAGGGATTAGCGATTTGCACCCCAAACCCGTGGAGTGAGTGGGTGAAATTTGAACCATGAAAGAACAGACGTATTTTTAATAAAAATATCTTGAATATGTGCCGTGAATCCTTAATACATTTCAGTACAAAGGTTCTTTGTTAAAAAAAATTCTGATAGTATCTGACAAGGGAATATAAAAAACGGGAAACGAAGTAAAAAAGGATACTATTTCAGATATTTAGTTTCATGAGATAGAATTTTCTGTCTCGTTGACTTAGAAAAATAAATGTAACAGAAAATAGCTAAATGTAAATTTCGTACCAGACCTGAATTTATCTTGATACGGTGACATTGTTTTCTCTTCACCCTGTAATAAGAAAGCAAAATATCTTATTTAGTTTACATTCAATTCTCGTCTCAAAAATGCATTTTTTAATATAACAGAGCCATCTTCGTATGTCATTCGCGGATTGTTATTGGTTGCTTAATTTAATTGTTATCACTTCTCCCTGGGCCATCATTAACAATTTTTGTGCCTAAAAATTATGGCCTATATGTTGCCAAGCACTAATAGCTATATAACAAATAAAGTTTCATCGAAATCCGTTCAGCAGTTTTTGCGTGAAAGCCGGGCAATAGACAGACAGACAAGAATTTCAAAATGATTTTTTTGTCTTGTGCCAATTGTATGAAGACGCCTAGACGTATTTTTTTTAGTTTTCATTAAATGTACAGAATTTAACCCTTCTACAGTTTTATTATATGTATAGATATAGATATACATGAGTATATAACAAGTACAGTATAAATAGAAGTAACGTAATGAAGTGACTCCATCGAGTACTACAGATAAAGCAGAGGCAAAGAAATACTCATAAAAATCGAACAAGGTACTCCAGTCAATTCAATTTATTTTCATTAGGGAAATAGAAAGAGCGTGCCGAGTTTGTATCTAATAAAATTACTGCGGATTAGCCGTTTCAGTTGAATTTATACGTTTATATCCACCGTTCATTCATTAATATTATGTGTAACCCAACGAAAAATCCATACATAATTTAACTTAAGCGGCTTACACACGGAGCAACATAAATCTCAGCAATTAATTTTTTATGCTTTCTCAGCTACATAAAAATTTATATCTATAAGTGATGCCAAAAATTTCTCATCTTGAGAAAAAACCTACGTTCAGTAAAAGCTTATTATCATGAAAAACATTATAATAATTAAAAAGGTAAAACTTAAGGTAAATTAACTAATACTAACTAACATTAGTCCTGTTCGAGGTCAGTTGCAGACATTCATGGCCAGCAGCGGCAGCTTGCGATTGTTACTTTCTTGTTTGCTACGCTATTTGCACAAAGAAAAGCTTTATAGTTCAATTTGAACAATCTGCATCTCAGTGTTCGACTCGCCTTATCGCAGGGTTCCTGTTCACTTGTTGGCAAACGCTCAGATATTTAAATTACAGTATTTCTACAACCAGTAAGACCTGATTTAAGAGTATTTTTAAGAGTAAGGACTCTTCATAACAAAACATTATCATGCATTTTACAAAAATTGCTATTATGAAATGTACAAACATAAAGTGGCTATTGAAGTATTACAAACGCTCACTACAACAAATATCCTTAACAAACTCTTTAAAGAGTACTTTATTATTGTCGTTTTAAGTCAAGACTGAATCATTTTTGTAAATTAATTTACAAACAGTGGTTTGGATTTTAAAATCTTGGTGTTTCAAAACAGTTCCCTCTAAATTCAATTTTCTTCCAACTGTAAATTATTGCAATTAATAAGGTACATATTTCCATGGAGCCGCAATTTACTCTCATAAAAATGAAAGATATATTAACTAGATATACGTAGTAAAGAAACTCATAAAATTAATATTATTTTGATTACTATACTTAGGAAAACTCTACTCAGGAGAGGCATTTGTGTTTATTCAACGATTCATTTATTAATATTCTAACAATTGATTTTAAGTGACTATGTTACATGTCTGATCATGGGAGTGAGATATTTATATTGCACACGAGGAACTGACTGAGGCCTTTATACACGGCTGTTAAAGACATGGATGATAATAAATATTATATACAGAAATGTAAATGTTTATAATCTATACGTGTGTCAATTGCCTTAGTAGACCTTTTCTGCTCGCCCGCTGGCAAATATCCAACAAAGCGCTAACCTCAGACTATTTGCTTAATCAAGCCCTCGTGGCAGCGAGCAGTGTTTTGATGCACAATTCATGATAGCAGCATACTCTTCCACTCTGTTTGTATTCGACTTTGTAATACTAATTTCCCTAACGTAACATTTTATTTACATTGTGTCCAGTTTAGATATAACATGCACATGAAACTGGCAAAGTCTTACCTGGCCGACCAATACTCGTATTAAAAAATTCCCTCACATATTATATCCGTACACAATATTTCAGAGCTTCTTTATAAGCCAAGAACACAGCTCTACAGAAGGAATACGGGTCGCAAGTTAATACAAACACAGATAAAACAAGAAGGAATAAAGTGTTATGGCGTGCGAGTAACGGCGTTCGTAAACTCAATCATTACTCCGAAACCGGAACACGGATTCTCAATTTGCACGCCATATGACCAGTTTATGAGAATATTGAACACATCCGTGTAGAAATCCCGGTTCAAATTGAATTCTGGTGTATGCTCGACAACAAAACATCCATACTAATATTATGAATGTTAAAGTAACTCTGTCTTGTCTGTGACGTGATCACGGCTAAACGGCTGAACAGATTGTGATGAAATTTCATATAGAGATACTAGAAGGTCTTGGGGTGAATATATGCTACATTTTCTCCCATTTTTTTTAGCTTTTCCAAGAATTTCATCATTTTACGATAATATCGCAACTTTGACAAAGGAAACTTTGTGACACTGATTTCCAGGCGGGCGAAGCCGCGGGCCAAGCCATGGGCGAAGCTAGTTTTAGAATAAGAAGTGATAAAACTTTTAAAAAAATACCACTGGTTTTCTTCATTTACCTATTAGTTGGGGTTATAACTAGACCCCGTAGAAAGTATCTACTACGTGCTTAATATCTAAGACTAATAAATTAACTTGATTAAGCATATACATTTATTTGCTTGAAATGTTCCTGTACTCCTCCTCCTCCTACTCCTCTACACGTACTTTATTCAGCCATATCAAAGGAAATTACATTACAAATTAATGTCTTTTTGTATAAACCTCATGTTATCTTCTGACAGAAAATGTACATGCCCGTATAATAAATTTACAGTATTTTACGTGGGTGTGACGCGAACAAGCCTTTTGTGAAATTTAGAGTGGTGTAGAAATTCCCAAACGGACCACGCCAATCCTATGATAATATCATGCACCCTTTACTTTACTTTGAATAAACAGCCAAATACCTAATAAATTTCATCAAAATCTCTAATGAGATACTTTCAATGGTCGAACATTTTGTGTTTTTTCTATTGAGACTTGCGTTATTAAAAATCAAGTGTGTGATATATGGTTTAGAGAAAGCTGAATGAAGGGTTGTGCCCTCTGGCTAGATACCGTCCGTAAAGGTTTTTCGTACCCTATTATCGTTCCACGGCCGGCTACGGGTCTCTTCTCATAGAGAAAAGGTTTTAGGCCATAGCTGCGACCAATTGCGGATTGGCAGACTTCACACAACCGAGAGAATATAATGTAAGAATAGTTAGGTGCAAAGTTTTATCCACGATGTTTACCTTGCCCGTTAAAGCGAATGATATTTTAATTTTTAAGTTATAAAACGCACTATAGTTTGTAAACTCATGATTTCAACCTAGACCCTCGGAGTATGAAATCGGATTTCAAACCACTAGACTATCTATGCATGTCGTGAAGGACTTCTTCGATGCACTATATTCGGTTCAGCTTTGAATAATGAGGTATTTAGAAACATGTTAAGACTTCAAGATTTCCAACAGGAGTAACAAAAATTATGATTGGTCTCAGAAAAATTTTCAATTCTTAAATTTCTAAGCCTATAAAAGCCGCTATGACAATTATTTTAACGATTGGATAGAAAAATGTTTTCTTAACTAACAAGCAAAAGGTAAAAAGAATAAGCGAGCAATTTACAATACTTCCTTTCCCGTATAATTCGAACAACCATACGGGTTATTTTCGATATAAACCAATTTGCGAGTAGGTGTGTAGCTCCGGGCTCCTGGGTCCAGACATAACGTGAACTTTCTTTAAAATAATTGCAAACGTAATAAACCGGTTCAGTCCTATTTAGATTTTGCGCTATTGTAAATTCAGCCCCGCGACTTGATAAGACCGGTAATGTGGGGTTGGGTTTGGGGTTACCGGCATGCTGAAAACATGTCTGTAGAGTTACGTATTATTACACCGACTTCGTATATGGAACGGTATCAGCTGTAACACCTATGAAATTACCTCTAAAAAATAGCCGTTGGTTTCTACAGCACACTTTATTTTGTTATGTTGTATAAATTAAAACAATTATCAATTCCGGTCACATGTTGAATGGCACACTGGTGATGTGCAACCGGAAAATTCTTATTTTAGATTTGTATACAATACTTCGTACAGCGTCCGGCATATCTTCAGCCACTCCCCTAATTCTGGCTGAGCCGCTCTGGCATTCCAAAAAGTGCGGGTGAAGTTGTAGAGGCCACTAGGGTCAACTGCAAAACGTCAATTAGGAAAAACAAGCCGTCCGGCTACAGCACCTTACTTGAATGATTCTTGCTACTAAACAAAGCATTATATCAATATATCTGTATTTCGATTTTATAGAATACCTACCGCCCATAAGGAAAATGAATACTGTCCGTAAAAAGCCTTGAAAGAAATATTAAACACTTGAATCCGAACAATCGATACAACCGCAGGCTCAATGACAAGTGCTTTTAAGCATTTGAATTGGCTGTAGGGTAAAAATTGTTTATTCTGCTAAATAACATAGCCATTGAAAAATTTACATCGCATTATTTAATTTCTTTCGGTTTCATTTAATAATGTGATAAGAAAAAGGTCTTCTTTCCGTTATAGACCTATAGCTATTAAGAGCAAAATGATGCTTTTAGAAGTTTCCGCTTTTCTTTGCATTTCAGTACCTTTATCAAAGGTTTCACGGTTTATTTTTTAAGCTATTTTCGGGAGCCATCTAGGAAACATTAAGTATTCGTTGCGGCCTAGCACACGTAATGGAATTAATCATACCGCGATTTCAATATTTTGTGAAGTTAATGCACTGAACGTATTTGTACCTATAGACGTTAGCTTTTTAAATATTAACACAGATTTTAATACAGCTTTTACCATATGGTCATGTTCGAATTTTGTTTAACAAAACTCTCTTGTCAGAACAGATGTAATTTTAATGCCCTGGTCGTAGAAAATTTGTGAGAAATAGATATGTTTAGCTAATCAAAAATTTTATTTGTATCTTTTATTTAAGAACGGTTCCTAATTTTAATTGTCTAAATTTTATGTGTCGTTCACCGTCATATTAAATCTCTATTATTATACCATCACGCAAGGTCCCTAACGGTAAGCTAAGTGAACCAAGTCCACAATATCTCTATCCTTACAGACTGGACGTGTTTTTCTACACTCAGCCTTAGCAAAAGATGTATTGTCAATTAGCTAATTATCCAGTCTATGTAACGATGTATTGTTTAACGGCACGATCATATGTTACACTAGGATTTATCGAGCTTGAGATTTAATTACCTACATGCTACTTAAGTCTCGTGACTAATGACTATTTACGATCTACAATTATATGTATATCTCGTTCATTAAAGTGGGTATCGTTAATGAGTCTAGAAATCAATACCAGTCTTCTCAATTCATCTATCAGTATTCAAATCCTTATTCCGAAGCTGGATGTACTCCACTAGTTGGCGCCACTTTATTCGGCTGCTTACTGTTTTCTCAAGGACGGTAGTTTGGATACTCTAAGTTCTCTTTTTGCCGAAATTCTGTCATTATAGGATTTATTCGTATAGTATAAATTGGTAAATTAACCTAAGGAACGATAGATGTTCCTCTACGTCTAATCGTCTGTTCCCATTATTGGAAGCAATTGGTAGTTAGCGTTTCATCGTATGTTTTGTTTTTTTGTATGTTTTCCTGTATATGTGTCATCAGACAAAAATCAGAAAAGACTGCACAAAATCGAAATCAATAGATTGAAGTACAAATCTGGGAATGGTTAGGAAACATATATGTAGGATAAGATATTTAAACTCAGTGCCAAATTTACGATCTGAGAAAATATAGGTTATTTACATAACTCGATGATTTGTATGAATATGGAGTGATCGACTGGCAGTTAATCTACACATATAGGAATTCTTGGAGCACCGCCAGCCACCGCCGTTCCCAATGATGCCTCAAAATAGGCGTAGATACAGACATCACAGTTTTATTGTGATCCATTGGATTCTAGTTATAATGACTCGCTTGCCGTCAAAGTATTCCTTAATGCGGTTATAAATAAATAATGCGATCCGTAATGTCCATTAGGAGGGAACGAAAGATTCAAATAAAAGAGTAATAGCATAATCTTACGCGTCTAAGTAACATTTTATTATATTACTTTGCTCATACTTTCACTATTTATCAAGAAAAAGTAGGTCAATAAACGTCTTTCATATTGTATATCACTTGAAATTTGCTTTGTTCGTAACCGTGAATTTATAGTACCTATATATCGGCCGACAAAGTATGAACAGGGCATGAAACTTCTAGAAAAAAAATAACGAATTAATGCCATATTTATTACATCGTTACACAATGAAATTGGTAACATAAATATTAAAGTTCTTTAAAGAAATAATTTTTCCAATGCAGTTATTTTAATAAGACAAAAATTTACTTTCCCAAAATTATGATTTTGGTCTTTCCATATATTTTGTATTCCGATTTAGTGGGTTGAAAAACATAAGCTTGACATTGGCACCGGTTATAGGACATTTTTCAGTTTATTTATAATAATGTTCTTCACGACCGTTTGCTACTTTTGTGCTGTAAGAATGTGAGGTAGTTTAGATTGAAATTGAAATTCTGCAGCAAAGCTATTCGATGTCAAATTGCATAACATCAAATCGATATTCATTACTTTAATTACTTTTCAACTCATTGATAACGCTTAGAAGCATTGCTTTAAAGTACCATCAATTCGTCCTTACAAAATACGTTTTACGAGCACACGTTTTTCCAAGTGAAAAGGTTTTCAGAAGACACAAATCAATTTAACCTTTCAGGATCTTTTGCTTTGTCCCTTATTCCCACTGGAAAACATTAATCACTAACCTGAAGGTTTCAAGAGATTTCTGTAGATACTTAACAAATCTTTTTTTTTTCTTTTTAATGCGACAGTGGAATCTATGTATAATATCTGTACTAACTAACATAATAACTAATGATAAAACAGACATTTTAGACACAGGTCATGATAATTTAAATGTTGTGGTTTAAAATTGTACCAAATTAACCAAAACACTGAAAACCGTAAATATAGGGGCAGTCATAAACTTAATAAGAGTAAATTTTTAGATAAGCAAACTTTGCTATTGCTACATAATCAATTTCGCCTTAGCACCCGGAAATACGGGCAACACAATTGGAATAATTAGGCAGCCATTGTAACATCCTGTTGTAATAAATCACATACACCTTATTGTGAATGGACACGGCGCCTTTATTTCTGAATCGGATGAAGATTAATGTAGCCTGAAACTTTAACGGGACATGAATAAAAAAATTTGGCTGTTTTATTCATATTGGTACCTACTTTCCAAAGAAATATTTAGATACTAAGCATGCTCTGAAAAATAAAATGTAGGTACATATTGACTTGCTTTGCAACTATAATTTTATTGATTAGCCAAAATGAAAGGTTACTGTTTATGTTTATTAGAACGGATTATATTTCATTGATCCAATTATAACAAAGGTAAACAAATCCATTTATAAATATAGCAAGTTATGCAAATCAACTATCTTCACAACATCCACAATTGTATTCGTAAAGCAGTTTTAGTAAAAATTGACTGCTTACAATTTATGAATCACAATTAAAACGGCGAGAACAGCTAATTACCGGTAAACCGGAAATTCTATTTAAACAATTAGAGCCAATATCAAAACCGCGGCATCAATTTGGCAAACGCGTTGGCTGAAATTGAAATTCATCACAACGTCGCGATAAATTATCGTTCATAACATGAAATTGGCGATTGTTACAACTGCGAGCGATATCAAATTGATATACCTACTAATTTGTAATACGTTTCGTAATAACATTATATTCTCCTTTGGGCGAAATTGGATTTTGCGAGTACCTACAGTGTCATATTCATTTCCGAGTGAAAACTCCTTAGATCAATTAAAACAGCGCATATTAAATAAAAGTAGGTACAATAGCACGGATCGTTTATGTGATTTAGTATCGTTTACGTGATCGTTTATTATTAATCCCTTCCAGCGATTTTATGCTCTCAATGTGTTACTTTCCTACACAGTTCCCTTCCACCTCTTCCATATTTACCGAACTCTCTGGTTATGTATAACCTCCCTCCAATTCAATTTTTTACCACTATCACAACAGTTGCGGCTAATGCAAACGTTTTATATTGTATATTAATTATGAAATCTGTCAATTCGCGCTGAGCTACAACGGTAGACTTAAACCCATATCATTCGGATAGAAAACCCGCATTCCACAGGGCACAACTAATTGGTAATAGAGGAGACATTAACTGGGAACATTTTGTCAATTTAATTGGTTCTGCTATTCTCTAATTTACAAATGATTATTGGCACTGACTTTACTATTGACCCGATACATTCAGGATAACATTTGCAGCGTAAAGACATATTTCAAAGACATTTCAAAGACATATTTCAAAGACATATTTCAAGACGTATGTCAAAACAATTGTCCGCGTATTGTTTACCGAGAGCGTATTCATTCGTTCTCTAAGAGCAATTATACTCACAATGATTTTAGATTCACTGCATTGGTGTAATAGGACTTTTTGCCTTACCACGCTTTCAAATATCCCAGCCCAGAAATTCGCAATTACTTTACCAGTAACATGAAACCTTACGTTTAAAATCCTTGCGAATACAAGCTCTTTCAAATTGATAGTTTCAAACCAGCTTCACGTCCCTTTCGAGGTTTTTGAGCTAAACTTTGTTTGACTTTTTAAACGCCAAATAAACTTTTTACTTGACTTCAGCCTGTACTTAGCACTAAAAGCTTTCGGAGTTCTGAGAGTAAAGTAACTTTGTCTAATCATTAATTAAAAGCTCATAGTGACAGTCAGCTTTGACGTGTGCTTTAGAATTGGTTATCGTAGAATAAAATGTAATGTACTTAAGCCTTGTGTAATAATGCAGTTTGATTGAATGCTTAAGAGTTTACTACATATTAATTATTTTCCAAAATTATGTCTATCACACGAAACAGACGTTATAACGTTACCATGATTTATTTTATTCTCATTTCTCTATTTTTATTACACCCAGGCACAGAATAAAAAAATGTACTCATCATATAATTTTTTTTGTCCTGGACGGGAATCGAACCCAAGACCTGCGGTTTTGCAATCAGGGTCTCTATTAATGCGACGAAGAGGCCAATCACAAAATACCTGAAACTTTGTTTTCAAATGTCACTGTTTATGACTAGAAGTGAACACAGCAAATAAGATAATAACCAAGAATATAATTATGTATGAGCCGCCTACCCGCCTGATAGAGATTGCATTATGCATTCAGTTGCTTATTCGAAATAATTTAATCTGTCCTCTCTAGAGCCTACACGGACCATAAGGGTAACAATCCAGAACAGTCAATATTATAATACCGAACGCTATTTATCATACACACTAAACCTAATACCGTATAACATAAAATTAAGCGGCCTTAGCAAATTGTCACTAACGTTTAAGTCTGAAATTGACTTCCGTAACAAAATAATTTCGTTGATTTACAATTATCATTTACACGATAACATATGTCACTATTTTATTATCATACGTCCTTACTTTGTACCAAATATGACTATTTTCATAAAACATTTTTACACTTTCTATTAAATTATTCATATTTTCTAAAAAAAAATAATGTTACCTCGATAAAATCTCTGTAAGTCTGTAAATTCTACCAGTTGGGAAATTACAGTGATTTCAATAAAAATAATTAAGTACTCTGAAGTATCCACTTAACCTTCACGACTCCATTAGCCAATCCCGCCATCCTACTAACTTTTATTTCGTATTTTATGTGAAAGTTACCTCTGATGCTCACCCGTTAATTATTCATCAAAGCACATAAAAACAGTTACGAGAACAAAATCATCTCTATCGTGTACAAACCGCACGTGAAAAATATAGACAACAATTTTATTTTATAAGAGCACTGTATATTTCGATAGAATATTTGTTAAAGGCTCTCCAGCGAGCTTCGCCAACCCCCACTTATTACCCTGCTTTATTTATGCCACGCTTACGAGTATTTATGTTGCCAAGCGCGGATAACACACGAAACAACAGATTGAAATTCATCAATTGTACCAAAAAGCTGAAATCGCATCAACGTGTAACTTCAGTCTTAGTTCATTGTGGATCATATCACATCATCAGCCTTCATTTGTCAACTACTGCATATAGCCCCCCCCCCCCCATCCCTCTCCGTCCTCCTCCAATGAGCGGGATTTAACTTCTACCGGATTTTCGATACCGCAGTATATTTGCTGCAGGATCCGTTAAACTTTATGACAGAATCCCTGTTTTTTCCTGGCAGATTTCTTCTCGCAAATAAACAGTATGTTCTCCACACTTACTGTTCTAGTGATTTTAGTACAAATTACTTTGAAAATTAAACAGTTATAAAGTACCGTTAAAACTTTTACTACAAACACCGCTTGATGCCACAAAGCATTAAGTAACGTAATGCACGTTACTGTCGGCGACTTAGTGGCGCGATGTGTTCAAATTAATATGCATGAACGAACAACTGTAACATCAAAGTAACACACACATTGTGGCCTGACTGTCTAATGATACGCGTAAAGAAAACATATGTATGTATAAACATTTAGACTTTTACCATATTAGACCAAAATATTCTTCTTCAGGATTAAGTTGAAAACGTTAAGATTAAGTTAACAATTAATTTTAACAGCTTGTCGCTCATGTATGGTGCTGGGAAAAAAACGACACAATACCTTTAATTAGTTGTTCGTACATCGTGGTCAGACTTCAAATGTGTGACCTTAAAAGTCTAATATTACGAGCGGTTCCGTAGAAGTTAAAAATAATGCTTACTAAACATCATCTGAATAATTATCAAATGTATATTGCAAATGTGCCTTTTAAACTTTAAGAGGTGTAGAAGAGTAAAATATTACAGAATTCGTTAGAACATTTTAAAACCTTCTTACCAACGGATGGATCAATGAATTTTAATGGATTGCAGCAAAATTCTAATCATTCAATAATGTTAACATTCAACGAATGTTATCAAAACTCATAAGCTATTCGCAGACTCGTTTCCCCTTTTGCATATGATTACGTAATTACTTCATAATTACAGATTCTGCCACATATCCAGAGATGCCAGTTAAATCTGCGGGCATGCGGTTAGCTTCTAACGCTTGTTAAAATATTTCTAATTGCATTTAGTCTTCATTTAATATGTATTCTATATAATATTTCTATGGATGGACACCACTTGCGCTTTTGTCAAGGTCCAAGTCTATCTGTTTGCGTATGTCAAGGGCTATCGTACGCATGTGAGAAACAAAGAGCATGTCTGTA
Source organism: Passova gellias (assembly GCA_018249975.1). Taxonomy (NCBI): domain Eukaryota; kingdom Metazoa; phylum Arthropoda; class Insecta; order Lepidoptera; family Hesperiidae; genus Passova; species Passova gellias. The sequence goes on from DWUN01001009.1 coordinate 16,671, forward strand.
AATACAGATTGAGACCATTCCCAAAATATGAAGGTGCAAATTAAGTAGAACTTTCTACCAATAGGTATTATAGAATTGTGAAGACATAATAGGTACGTAATGATCGTTAGAGATTCTGACTAGATTCTCAGGTATACCGAGGCATGTAAGATCGATTTCGATAAAGATATAAGTGATATTTTGTTATAAATACGAAGCACGCAAGCATAAAACGTATTTCTCTGTACATTATTTTATCAATCTGTGAAAAAAAAACATCACAGTAAAAATAAACAAACTTGAAGATAATTATTATTTTCTTTACACGGAATGAAATTTCCGCGGTTTGTTTGCGTTGCATGTTGAGTGATGGATGAGAGAATCAAGAGAATGTCTCCGACGGGTTTTATTACTTAGAAGAACAAAACAAAACTGGCAGCAATAATTTGAAAAAAAATTGCGTCCAAATAAATCTATACGTCTACAATGTGCTATAAGTATTTCTTGACCTGTTTCTGCACAGTAGTCTCTCCCAGTACCATGTTCGTTATACAAAATACGATGAGATGCTTCAACTACAATCAATGTAGAAATAAATGTATTAATTGCGTATTCATCTAACTTTAAATCGCATGTCACTTTTCAAAGTTACTTATAGATATTTTGTTCGTCGTCATTGTCTTATTGCACGGTAAAAAGGAGCATATTTTTAGCAGTAGCAAGAAGCATAAAAGCAGAAACAAGTGAACGCAGATAATAAAATGTACTCGCTATAACGTTTATCTTAGAATAATAAACGCAAAATATTTCGTCTTCTGAAAATTGCATATTCAATATTTTCCTATTTCGAATATGTTTCATGAAAAATAAGATTGTAAGAATATCTAAGAATAGGTAATCATATAAAAACTGTACAATAAAATAAAAAAACCTACACAATATTTTTATTGTCAAGTCTCGCTTTTGATGGCGGAGATTTGAATTAAATTGAAAGTCCAACCATACATTTAACAGACTCACGAAAATTCTACATTTCAAATTATAAAGAAACCGTGAGCAAATTAAGTGCATACATTAATTCATAATAATATTGCAAATGCGACATTAACTCTGCTTTCAGTCAGATAATATAATCTTTCTTTCTGGGACTATAAAATCCCGCCACGACAGTTTAGTCCTTTAACAAAACATAATTCAATAGCGATATTCCGAGGAAAACTTCAGTCTAAATAATCTGGGTCAAGAAAAGGAAGAGAATTTTCTATGCAAACACGTGTCTTGCTTACAAATTTACCGAGCACAATAAGATTTGGAACGTTCAAGACTGTTTGTAAGGAGGTATTTATTGGGAATCCCTTTGTAGGTTTATATGCTTTTGCCGTGAATAGTGATGAGAAGGAAAACTGACAGAATTGTTTATTTCATCGAAAACTTTCTAAACGTTGGAATTCAATAGAAAACTTAGATTAAAGGACAGCGTCAAAAATATCTTTATTATTACGATAATGATTATAATAAACATGCATATTCAGTACTAACTTTTGCCTGTGACTTCGTCCGTGTGGAATAATAGTGACTGGACAGTATTTGGAGTATTTCAAAATAAATTATAGCCAATATGTTGCCGAGGACTGATAGCTACATATATAACAAAATATGTTTCATCGAAATTCGTCCAGTACTTTTTGCGAGAAAGCCGGACAACAGATAGACAGACAAAAATGTCAAAATGATTTTTTTTGGTTTCTGTTACTTGTATGAAGACCCTTAGGCGTAATTTTTGGTTTTTATTCAATGTACAGAATTGAACTTTCTGTAGTTTTATTATATGTATAGACGTATAAAATTAC
>DWUN01001010.1:0-18498 GCA_018249975.1 Passova gellias
TTACTCCTCGGCAAGATATAGGCTATCATTTATTTTAAAATACTCCAAATTCTGCCCAATCTTACTATTCCACGCGAAAGCTAGTACTACATAAATGTTTAATATACGTCATTGCTTATATCTCTCAGTTTTAAAAATCAGGTTGTTAAAATATTAACTATCAACCTAATCCTAACGTCTTATATACATAAAGAATTTAAATTAGCATATGATAATCATGATATTATGATATGATACTCGCCTAATGTGTTTATTTGTTCAATTAACGGATTAACTTCGCTTAAACAACTATAGGCAGACCTCTTAATTGCAATAATTGACATCGTTTTGTAAATATAGGCTGGAAGTTCAATGTTCATATTATAGTAAGAGCAATCTGGATCTAGTTAAATAACTTTGAAGCGATAATACCTAAAACAAAACAGGGCCGAAAAACCACAAACGGTATTTATATTTTCAAATTTTAATGAATAAAGTGACGAACGCTACTCCTCTTTCCACGGAAAAGCAATTGTCAATAAAATAATTTGTATTTCAGCCACCTTAAACTCAGCGTTGGTCGCCATGTCGTTGAACGTCAACATTATCTATGATACTGCGAATGACTGAAGTATGAGCACAAGATTTTATTAATGGTCTACGCCGCAATGACCGCAACACCCACTTTCAAACAATAACTAATACACTACACCATCAACACAGTTTAACAACAATTAGCATTTCTGCCACACTTAAAGAATATTACAGACTTAATAGGAAATATATTAACATTCAGTATAAAGATCTTTCCCATACCCTACAGCAAGTATCTTGTTTTCATTAAACTAATAACGTGATACCTTATCAATGCCCAGAAGTTCATTTTTGTAATTTAAGTAGCGTATATAACTTCTATTTGCCAATCTCTTGCATATTTGAAATAGGCTCACAGATGCCATGGAACACCTGTACAGAATGAAGTTCCTTAAGCATCAGCTTGCTGACTAGCCGTATTGGAACTTTTTTTAACAACTACAAACATATAGGTACATTCAAACATATTGTTATAGAAACTGAAGGAAATTATTTATCGGCTCGTATACATGAGCGCAAAATGTTATATATTTTAATTACATTGATTTACGCACATATTTAATAACACAAAAAATATTACAATGTTAATGAAATGTAATCGTAATTTTAAATTTAACTATTAACGGTCCCGGCAAGTGTTCCGTAAATACTGAAATAAGTATTGCCATTTTTAATCAATTTTCTCTTTCACGAATCAATTCTAATGAATTATTACATTTTATGAAACAATATAAAACAAAGTACACTCATTACGGTAAGTTCACCAATAGCGGTAAATCTGACTCCAACTTAATGACAACTAGGGGTCATGAAAGATATCTTTTTCATTGTTCTACCCACCTTTGTTTAGTCTGCTGCGGACGGTATAAGTTAGATCTCGGAACTCCAAATCCATTGTCTGGCTGAAACAATACACAAAAAAAATTATGGCGCGTGTATTGTATTTAAATTCTACGTTAGTATTTAAAGGTGATTATTCCAAAACAACGAAATTACATTGTTCGTTTGTCTAAAACAATCCATGCAAACATTATGAAATTTGTTTATATTTTTTTATATTCTATTGCTAGGTTTGGTCCTCAACCGCACCGGCGCCGGCGGGAAGTTTTTAGCGTAGTTTCTCGACGACGCTGCTCCAATGCAAGTTGCTCCAGATACAGAATAACGTCTGTCAGATGTTTTTGAAGCATTTAGAGCTAATGACCGCTTAATGATAAGATTTAGCTCTAGCACATAAGCAGTTTCGATCTCAAAACAAGCTTAAGTTGATAGGACATTGATACTCCAGACCATTTTGTGGAAACAACAATGTAACTACTCCATAATGACATTGTATATGAAGCAATGGTGTCTAAGAATGGAGTTCTAATACAAATTCTAAACACACAGCAAAAGTTAGAAGCTGTTTATTATTATCTAAGTAGCAAATGACAAACTGTCATCCTAGTATTATAAGCATGCTTGTATCAAATTCCCACCAGTCAAGACACTATGGGAAGCTTTTAATGGAACCATGTTAATAATTTTACCAGAGGTTGTGTTGGAACAGCTCAAGAATCACGAACTTATTTAGTAGATAGTAAATATTATTTATAGCTAATTTATTGTTTCCGTACATACTCAGACAAACTCGATCAACATATACTTATAAGAATAAACGCTTGGCTATTGTTACTAATTGTGTAGTCGTTGTGATGATTGAATTAATGTAATCTTCATTAGAATTAGATACTATACGTCAAAAAAATATACACGTCGAATTGAGTAAGTACGTCTTTTTTTCGTCGGAAAAAAAATAACGATTTAAAATTTGATCTCACTCGAGGATACAACGGATGTAAAAGTAATCAGCAAATGAACTTTAACTCTTGTACTAACTTCAGTAAGTACTTAAATCGATTTAAAAAAAGTTAATTACATAGGTCTGTTCGATACCTACCGAGACTAATAAATCATCATTATTTTATTCTTAAGAAACGGAACGTTATTAAATTTAACCTTTGCAGTAATTTCCTATATGCGTCTCGGTGCAGTTGGTGAAGTTCACGATCAATTTTATATAGACGGCTTCGTGAATGATCGGTATATTATTATTACATAAATGATTTTACAGCAAGAAACCAATGCATTTAGAAGGAAATGGGAGAAGTTGCGCTGATTAGGAGCTACTTAAGGCCATTGGATCTCATTTTTTTAAAATAGGATTCATTTTTATTAATATAATTAATTTAATTATTCATTCGGCTCAACAAAATATTGCATCCACATCAGCTGGACACATGGCAATCCGCATCCGTTCTATTTTCGCGTTCATTTCTGCCGATCTTCTTTTGATTTTTTTGTACAACATATTGCTCGCAACGCCCAGTCGGTATAACAAAACTTCATTTCCCCGTGAAGCTACTTTCAGCGCTTTCACGAGCACTGGTTATCTACTTCGTGATATTAGCATCTTGGCGTATTTATTTATACTATACCTTCTAAATGACATATAGATTCTGGTTTGTTCAATAACGCTGTACTTGTAACATCACCTAGAATTTATAGCATATTAATAACCGAGACATTTTACACGTCGGTCCAAGGTGGAGTAGTAACATTATAGAAACTAAAAGCCTATAGTTTTTTTTTTTTAATTTTCATTGAGATTTTTTTATTTTACTTTGTTAACAAAGTATTTGTTAATTACTACTCCTTTTAGGTACAGTATACTCCTTCCCAATTTCCCCTAACCTTCTTCTATCGGACGCTGCTTGCCTTATTTACAAGTGCCTATATCCAGTATTCAAAATAAGTCAAGTATATTTTTCATAACAGTTTACAAGAACTGCGTACGTATTAGTAATATAAAAAATAAAGAAGTTCCTGATGTTAAATATTAACGAAAATTTTTAAATTTATGTTAGCATAATATTAATAGCAAATGTCAAGGATTCTATTAGCCATAAAAAATTATAATCCAATTAAATTATTTCTCACATCTCACGTCTGTCGATCATAATTAAATTAATTGAAATTTATTTAGTTTACATCAATTGCATGAATCACTAATCCTGATCAGTAATCGATTGATTTATCATTCTGCAGGTATGCCATTAGGCATACCGGGGAAATTTAATGATTTCCAGTATGGAAAATAGTCCCACGGTAGATATTACTTGAGTGGGACTCTAAATGCTAATTCTAGTATATTTGTGCCTGGCATAAAATACTGTCATCACAAAAAAATTCGCGGACTGATATAAGATTTGTAGTCGTCAATAATAAGGTTATAAAAGGCGATTCATAGCCTGTAGTAAAAGCCTACGACCCAGCTAGGTATATGCGTTATTGATAGTAAAAGCGCTAGTTCCACTCCCATACTAATAGATCTTTCTCGAAGGAACGAGCTACGCTTTCACCAACCACGTGCAGCGCAACGTGGTGAGGTAGTTATTGGTACACCACAAAACAGGTAAGATTTAACATAAGCACCTAGAAGTTATTTTACTTGTTCATGTTAAATTTTTTTTTAACATATCGCTTCATTCATATATTCATATTCATTAATTAACTATAGTATATAAGTATGTAATTAATTATTATTAGCGTAAAATCTAAATTAATCTCTGTATAGTATGTAAATAAGAAAAGAATTCGTATTTAATATCCCACACAACATACATAAGAAACTAATGATAATAATGATTAAATTACTTTTAACTTTAGTGAATTTTAAAAGAGTAGTTATAAAAGTTATAATAATAGTACGAATCAATTACGTTTTACAGTCAATCAATGTTACGAAAATTCTGAACGTGAAAAAAATTATGTAACGAATGAACGAAATTTGATTTTTTGCGGAAGGCAATTGTGATTATTTTGTAAACCTTCACCCCTTAAAGTATGTTATAAAATAGGCATAGAATATTTTGTGCGGTATATAAACTCTGCCCAACCGCACTTGGCCAGCGTAGGAGACCATGGCATTAAAACCTACTTACTATTAGTGGAGACCCGAGTCGAGCAGCGGGACAATAAAAAGTTTGATCAAAATAAATAAATAAAACAGTATTATAATAATTAAAACAGTATATCAATACAGACCCTTAACCAGATTACCCTTTTACGTTTTCAGTTCCCTGCGACCACTTTACGGTGCTTGCAGATAATTTGTAAGATATTGTCTGCATGCGTGATGTAACACATTCATATTTGAATGCACAATGCTACCGACCTTGACAGTCCTCGTAATTGTAAGACATAAGTTACATTTTATCACTAAGTATTCCAAATCGGTGTCATATTTGCCTTGTAACACTCTCAAAAGGTGGAGTTCCTGGATCACCAAGTTTTGACCTGAATGCACGAGTAGACTGTAGGATGTAAGCATCTAAGTTAAGTACTTATCAGGGAATTAAATGAATCTCATATAATTGAAAAATTAAAAACTCATATGCGCTACATCTCGTAACAGATTTTTGTTACGACTTGAATCTTTATGTAATATTTCTAGTTGTATATTTCACTACAACTTAAGCTCAAATATGTATCTTACATCTCATCATCATCATCATCATCATCTTTCAAGATCCATATCTTCTGGATTAATAACCAGATCAGTTTATAGGTGTCGAAATTGTTGTATTTTATATAAAAAAAAATATACAACCCAAATCATAATTTATACATAATTATGTAGTGGACAAAGATACAGCAAAAACAAGTTAGAATAATGAACATAAATTTTTAACAAAAAAATAGAAACGACTTCAAATAGTAAACTATTCTAAAACAAATTAATATGCTCTAAAAAGTAAACAAATAATTCAAGATACAATTATTGTTATTCTTAGAGTCGGTGTCGGTAACGAATTGAGTACCTCCTCCTTTTTGAAGTCGGTCAAAAAGTACGTTTAGCAGCAAGTAAGTTTGGAACACTGGGTATAGTTTAGATGCTATTACGTTATACATTTCACTTTACACAAGAGAATCATTATGACGATCATGAAGCAATAAGGTAATATCAAGATATCGTAACTCATTCGTTGCTAATCGCCAGCGAGAGCGTAAACGCAATGCTCAATAGTGCCAGTAAAAACTATTTGCTTGTGTAGTAATACCAAACATTACTGAAATTCTCAGTGTGTTGAGTGCTTGTCATCTTCGCACAGTTCTTGTAACCACGCAATGAAGGTCAATAGTTTCTTTATACCTTAACTTTAGAATGTGTTTAGAATGTAATATTTAATAGAATCATTGGTGATTTAGGGAACGCGTAAATCACTTTTCTTGGGCAAGTTGCAAAGACGGATAACCTTTAGTTATTGCATCTCGACAATTTGAAACTACCCAATTACCAAGCTTGTAAAAATTCAAAATCCAAGCCTTGATCTTCTGCATTGACGAGAATACACCTGTAGATAAAATTTACTTTAATGTCGTATATATTATCTTGATTCTTTTGTTAAAACAAACATCAAGATAGTTGTGTTTTTTTATTACAAAAATAACGAGAACCATTATGGATACATTAAAAACAGTTAATATTACTCTAATACCCCGGAAAAAATATTGGGAATAATTCTTATAACCAACCTATTACGATACCTACTTTTAATGATGTAATATGCCCTTTCATAGTACAAAGAGTAATATAACAACTACACCTTTATCTAATATCTTTAAGTAGCAGCGATTTAACTACAAAAATTTCGAACCGTGCTACCATAATTCGAAATCGCTGAGATTAAACATGACAATAAAATAGCTGAAACCGGCGTGTACGCATGAAGAGAGTGACGGATGTAGATGAAGCGCGTCAGGTTAGCAAGGACAGAGATATTTGCCACTCGGTGCTTTCTGCCTACCCCGTTAGGGACATGGCGTGATGTTATGTATTTATGTAAAATAGCTGAAAGAGATCACAAAACGTGCAAACGAACTCTGTGTTTGATTTACTTTCACCTAGCACGCCCCTGCCCTCTGATTTCCCTATAGCCTGGTTTCATCACTTCATCTCAATTAGCAGTAATCTAATAACTATAACAACAACGGAACAACTTCAAACACAGTCCCAGATCAGAAATTAGGCAGGGCATATAAACATAAGGTACATAAATGTTTCTGAATACATAATAATTATCTCAAACAATGTACTCTGAGATTCAGCACAAATACTCATACTCCTTATATAATAATTTGATCTGGATAAGAATCGAATCTACAACCAGATTCTTAGCAGTCAGGTTCACTAACCATTGGACCAACGGACTATGATGTGCTTGCTGTAAAATATAAGTATCTTCACTACGATGATAAGTAACGATAATCACGATACCACTTTTCGTCAAAATCGACCCTTCCGATCCGACCCAAAGACTGGGTGATGCATTCACATACAATCAGCTAAAATTCAAAAAACTGTTATTTTAGGGTCTGTGAGATATTATATAGACAATACATAGCAAGTGCCTAGATTAAGAAAAAAACAAATTTATGTAGATTGTTTTCCAAGACTCTTAGATTAATATATAATAACAGAAATTTACATCAGATCTAAAATGCAGAACATAAACTTATAACAGAAAGAAAACTTCTGCATACTGAATAAATAATAGTAAAGTATATCTCAACCCGATCTCATCTAACCTAGCATTACGTCACGTCAAGATTGCAACTTGATATATCACCTTGACCGACAACGTTCAATGAACTTTGCCGAGAAATCGGTCAAATGATGCAATATCATAAGTACATTTTACGAACCTTACGATACATTCAATGTAGTAAGATAATAAGAGGCTCCAATTTAGTGCTCAGGAATAGCGGCGCATCTTACACTGAGTTAAAATAAAAAATCACAATTTTTAGCTAGAAATCGAGTTTATTACTTCCAGCCATTTCCAAAGCAGTCAGCATGCTTAAAGCTTGCTACGTCCACAACCTCATAAGGGCATTAAATGATAGAAACTATGATAATTATAATTACATAATTTATAAAAGTGGCATGTCATTGTCAGTTGTTATATTTACAAGAATCGTAATAAAATCGCTGTCTCTTAACCGAAATATAAACTCTAAACGCTTTTATTAAACAGCCAATTTAAAGTTAAAAATAAGCAGGATGTTTAATAGGGCAAGACCATTAACTCGAGCTAAATACATGAAAGATAAACAAAACGTCCGTGAAAGAGAGAGTATTCCCGTGAGATAAACTCGTGCGGCCCGCGGGCAAAAAGATTGTGATCAAATATTACAACAGCTGATTTGATGCCAACATATTACGTTAATTTAATTTGTATATTGACGTAATACACCGGTTGTGACTTTTCAAATATTCACTGTTAGTAATTCTGATTTACGAATGCGTATAGAATAGGTATGAAACTAGAGATATTATCTGAAACTTATATTTAAATTAAACCAAAAGCCTGTACATACCTTTGTGCCGTCCTCTATCCTATTTGGTCTATATTTACTATTTCACTTGTGTACATAAACTAATAAATAACAAAAGGCATTCCAACTCAGCCTTTTCTGGTTGAAACCCAAAATTCTTACGTTTCCCTCGCTACATTACCTATCTATCAATATAAATACAAATCGACATAGTAAACATCTCTGTTGTTAATCATACATCAGAAAGTAATCGTATGAACTTATTGTGTATAATACATACTCGTAAATGTAGTATAAAAAATATTTTTTCATGATATCGGAAACTTTTTTTTTTTCAATTCCAGGCAAACCAGGGCACACCGAAAGGGGTTGCGGCTGTGCAGATAACGAAGCACAATTAATACTAGCAAATAGTTTCATTACAAATTCCAATTTACTATGTACTCGTAACCTAGTCAGTGTTGATACACAAACAACGAATATTTGCATGATGTCACTATCATAATCTTCCATGGACTAAAATGAAAAAATCACACTTCGTACATCGTGTACAATTTTACTATCGTTCGATACTAAGTTTTTAATAATTATCGACTGGTTTTCCTTCGTACGTGGTACATTTTCATTATGTTCCAACTAATATGATTTGCAGGAAACTTAATACTATAACTGCACATAAGCAGCTTTCAACCGGTTCAATTGTACGCCGACGGAGAGACTGGACAATGACCTGGGGTCACAGAATTTATCTCGATTGGGATATACTGTAATGAAATTCTTATCTTTTTACATAGTATAAAACAAAGTTGCTTTCCACTGTCAGTTTAAAACTACGCAACGGATTTTGATGCGGTTTGTTTTAATAAAACTGGGTTGCCGGGTTTAATAACATGTAAAAAATAATATATATAACGTGTTTGAATTGAAATTGAAATAAAAGTAGCCTACGTTACTCCTTATTACATCAGCTATCTGCCAGTGAAAGACCTTTCAAAATCGGTCCTGCCGTACCAGAGATTAGCCAGAACAAACAAACAGACAGACAGACAGACAGACATAGATATTGTAAAAAATGTTATTTTATATAATATATATCCATATGTAATATATGCATTGAGTAAAAAGCGATTATTTTGAAATTACAAACAGACCAATTTTATTTATTTGTATAGATATAGATTTAAATATATTCATCAAGAGGAGTATAAAAAGTACTGCACTGTAGCTAACATTGCAAATATATTTCGCACAGTATCATTGAATTTCACTTATACTGGGCAAACGGGTCTTTTTTTCTACTCAAGTACGGATACTTTCACCGCTCGAAAGTGTGATTTGAGACTCGAGCGGTCGCGGAGAAGGTTAAGCCGCTCTTTAGAGGAAATCGTGCAATTCTAATGACGCTCGGTAATGGTCCGAGATGGCTTTAGATCTATTACTGTGTCTACAGCAAGAGTTTTGTAGAGTGAGAGTTATATTTTTGTGATTATAGAGCAAGAAACGCTCACGGCAATTCGAGGAAGTCGGTATTCCTCTAACACACGTCTCTACACTGATGAAGATTGGATTATTGGGGATATGTGTAACTACTGTGTTAAATTTTCGTAAGAATGCACAAATTACATAAGTCCGAATCAACTCAAGATCGCAACGATCTATGATGTTAAGTATGGTAGGGCGCGGTCGGCTTGGGTGTCCCAATTGCCATTGTCATAACAATCACAAAAGTTATTGGAGGTTTCTACTGCAAAATGAAAACCTTGGAAATATGGGTTTTGTTCTGTAACGATCAATTCGCGTTAGAAAAGTGTGATGATTTATTTATTTAAAACATTATATATGCAAAAATTACAGATTAAAATCCAAGTCGTTTATAATGTCTGTGAATATGTTAATTTTTTTTGTATGATGTAAGTTCTAGATTTTCGAGTGCAGTTGAATGACCAGTGCCGAGCAGGGGACATTAAAAAGTGTCTGACCACTTTACGACGAATATTAATATACAAATACACATAGCCAAAAGCCCGTATACATTTAAAGATAAGCCTGACCATCATGTTCATGAATGCGGGAACATACGATATTAGTGCGAACATTAAGTCACAACAATATACAAATATCTACGTAGGCACATATTACACACTTTTTCGTACAATATCCCACAGCACGCAAAAACCGATAACGGTGTAGTGGAATAAACCGTAACAGATAGAAACAACGCTTTATTAAGAAGGTAGAAAATATTACGCAAACATGTTAGTAGAATTAGGTACTTTTTTGTGAAAAATTCAACGGTCATGGCGATACCTATACGACAGTACGCTCCCTGTAATAATGTAACAATTGTGGTAATATTAAGAAATAAACAGTCAGGACAAAAATTCATAAGGAGTGGGTGGCCTTGTCGAATGTAGAGATTTTAGGACAGCAAATAATGTGGTATTGAACTGGTGCAGTGATAAACGATAAAATTTGTACTCGTTTACAAGTCTCGCTATCAATTGCCCCAGTTAATTTGACGCTGGAGATATTGACTACGGTGAATCACTGGAGTGTAGTCATGGAGGAGCAGTATAAGGCTGCTTCTCGTTGGCTCGTATAGCGTTTCTAGTGCTTCATGTTCTAAGGCCGAGTATATCAAACTTTATATATGAAACTATTTCATTCGAGTTGCTTTACGTCAACGTTTAAACAAATTTATACGACCTTTATTTTGTATTGTAGTATATTGTTACATATTTGTAACTCTATTGTTAACTGCGCATATGATTATGCGATTGTTATATAAGTACGAGTATGTCATTCTAAGCAGTGACAGGGTAGTGTTGTTTGATTTAAGCTTCCCGTGCCGGGGTCGCGGGTTCCTTACACGCTACTTATGAGAAGAGACACGTATGCGTTAGTTGGACAGATAAATAAATAAAATGTATAATGTAGCTAGGACTACCTCTTTTCATAAAGTGACTATTATCATCTGTTTTTGAATATTTTTTTATTGTTTCGATACAATGCCCCTTATTATAGTTGAAATTGATCTAGAAAGATATTTCGACAATTTGGTCTGTGTAAAATGGCTTGGAAGCACCAATGAAAATTGGCAGAATATCCACTACGAAATGTAGGGCAGTGTTGAAATGTATCACATACGAATTTCAAAAACACCAGCACCGAAGAATTCTACTCTTCCGCTCTTTGAACTCATTTAAAGCTGGTTTAAATGCAAAATTTTGTGAAAGTGTATGTGACGTGTCGTAAAAAAAACAATATTTATGAAATACAAAATGACGCAATGGTCTGATCTGATCTGACACAGTTTGATGCCAATTATTGTATACTCTTATAGTACTCAATTAAATTCCAAATGTCTGTTCAATGTTTTAAAGCTCTCTGAAGTTAAGAATTAAAAGTAACGCGAGTTAAGTACAAAAAAATGTTTCAATGCCACATCATTTATGATTTTTTATCTGTGACAATAAAAAAATGAACAATGCATTCTAGTTACGATATTTTGTTGAAACATGTTTTTTCAGTATTTTCCCGAAAACATTAAGAACATCTTTGTGGCATTGTTTTTAGAACAAGGATTTAGAATAATAATAACTATGGCCAAAAAGTACAAGCAAACTCGTAAAAATCATACCTAAGCCCTTGTATAGGTGCTTCAAGAACTCATAAAAGCAACTTTGAATAGAATTAGATATATTGAATGACTACTTAAATAAAAAACGAAAAACATGAAAATCGAGTTAATTACCTATGTTTTGAAGTTAAAAGGTTGTATTGTAAAGAAACATAATAATGATGCAGATAATATATATGAAAAGCTAAAAGTAATAGGTCTCCCATTTCCACAGATATTTCTAATTATGACGTCTGTGATAAATCTAAAACGAACGTTAAGGTTCCATAAAAATATTTGTAATGATCTCTCGACCTTATGTGGAATGTATCAACAAGAAACAAGACTTTTTATATTATACAAAAAATTATAAGAATAAACTACATCAAGTTTTAGGTAACTGTTGGTTTTATATTTATTTCATGACACAAATAATATTATGCTTTTGAGACAAGGTTGTAGGCATTCACAATTATTGTTTCGCATTCACGTGAACAGAAAACGGCGTATTCGTTGCGTTATTTACTTTCAGATGAAGTTCTGAGTAAAAAAATGTAAACTACTCTGAACGGACTATTGGCGACATTTACTGCTTAATAAACCGTCTTTTGCTATGAACGAATATGGTATACTTACCAGTGATTTATTGCGCGTCTTGATACATTATTGTGAGATATATTCTTATTTTTTTTAACGGAACTAACCACACTGCAACAATAGCGTGGTTTTGTAGTTTTTTAAATTTTAATTTAGTTACTTTTTATTATTATTTTTTTTGTTTGATAAAAAAATATTGTATTCACATCGGATCGGGGCATAAGTACTTACAAGTTTTCACGAAAATCGGGCCATAGTAAGTGGGTTAAATTTGAGTTGTAAGATTCCCTTACACAGATAGATAGCTAGCGAATGACAAGTGAAGCTAGTATAAAGCGTGTAAAAATACATATGTATATTTCAGTTCAAATTTGAATCGGTAACGGACCCACTTTAGTAATTGTTAGCACATACTTAGTAGGAAGAAAAGAAAGAAAGAATAATTAGTTTGTAATAATATTTTAGGTTACTTAGTGAGTTTTCTTTTTCGTCAAATTTTAACTAGTAGCATTTGGAGGTAACCCTCATTTGCCTTTATAATGACATTCATGTTTTTACCATTCCACAGAGAATATATAATCGAAATTCAAATAATAAACAAACTTTAAATGATCGTGTTATTTGCGAGATACGTCATGAAATATTACCAATCGTACATCTAGCTGCAAAGAAAATGTTTTAGAATGACATCGTCACTCGCAACGGAAATCAACCTTTTATAACAGAAATAAATTTTCAGCTTGAATATTGAGGATATTGTATTCATAAACAAAATTACCTTTGAATACGTTCAAAGGTTCCTATCGACGATTGCGCCAAAATGCCTTGAATTTTTAATTATAAATCGGTTTAATATTAATTACGGTAATATATTTGTTTAATAATATTTGGGGACAATTCCACACACGGCTATCTGATTCCAAAGTAGACAATTGAATGCCTGTGTTATGGTAACCGGACAGCTGATAAACATATATATGCACATACGATATAATACTTATATGTATGGATATTTTTATTGCAACCAGACACAGAACAAACAAATGTGCTCATCACACAAATGTTTGTCCTGGGTGGGAATCGAACCCACGACCACGACCTCCGGTTTTGCAGTCAGGTTCTCTAACCACTCGACCACGGGACCAGTGAAATATAATATAAACTATTGGTTAAAAACGAGTCTGCCTTTTTAGGTCACACACACTTTTCCGCTAGTGAGGGAGCCTGGAATCGTTTACACTGCTTATCAATTATGGAATCACATTAATCGTAGGTTAACAATAAGTCGAAACGTACCGCTCTCATGCCACACTGATATAATCAAAATTTCTGACTTCTTATTACGCAACGTGCAAATGAATGAATAAGAAAAAACCCGGCCAAGTGCGAGGCGGACTCGCGCACTGAGGGTTCCGTACAAACCTTGAGGTATATATTCGTAAAAGTATTATAGACCTGAGTATTTGATATGAATTTCAGCTTAATATCTCCACGCGTTCCTGAAAAAACGGGTCTTGACATTCGGACAGACGGACGGACGAACGGACGGTCCTATAAGGGTTCCGTTTTTTCCTTTCAAGGTACGGAACGCTAAAAGTACATCCGGATAATAAAATGATTAATACCTACTATTAAAAAAGGGCACACTAATATTGAAGCTTTTACTTTAATTGTTTTCTTCGGCTCAGTATTGGTATTAGTTGCCTTTGTTTTAAAAGAAATAAAGAACACGACTCATCAAGGCTTTTTAGAGGCTTGGGTACTCCTTAAGCCGCATCTACGAGTATGAATCTCCTTAACGCCAGCCTAACATGGTAATTAAAAAAAAGTCAACGCGCTGCCATACCAGGCATACCTATTGCATCAATAAAGCTCTCGAAATCCAACGTTTGTACAATGTTCTGCAATAAGTTACCGACAATGTCAGTAATAGGCTTTTTCTAGGCTTGCAGGGTTTGGTAATCGCAATTTTGTTGACCTGCAATACCTTTAATCATGGACACGATTTTAGCAACGTGGCCTTGACATACTATTAATATGCAAACTTATTTAATGACAACTAACACAGTACTTAACTGCTTAAGAACCACATAGAACCACTAGTTCATTATTAATTTTTATGTGTTGACGATGAAGTGATTTTTTTTTTGTAAAATACTGTTACGCGTACTTCATATAATAACAATGAAAAAAAATATGTTAAGTATGTTTAATTAAAGCCACATTTGTAGTATCTACCTACATTATCTATAACAATAATAAAATAATAACTAGTCTGAAATGTTCCGGAAATATTTTGCAAATTATTAATTGCTACGCTTTATGTTTCTATTACGGAGCTCTAAAGTTCATCCGTTTTCGTCATCAACGAAACACTTATTTATTTATATATACGGGCCCCCTCTGATTTTGAAAGGGTTAAGCACCGTGGTCTGTCACGCTGGCCATATGGGGGTTGGCTGACTTTACACTTCTCAACCAACATTACAATGCACGTTCTCCTGCGCCGTTATGTGAAGTGCAAAAATACAATGACGTCATGTTTCCGACACAAACAAGATAACATTTATATTTCATTTTAATTCACCTACATAATTGAACAGAGTTGGTTGTTCAGACGGTCTGTGGAAAATGTCATTAACATATAAAGCAATTATATACATTTCTTCCTCAAAACCAAGGTAAAAACTTTAATGTCATAGGAAACTACCATTCGCACAATGTAGGAGAATGTCACGACAACCGTTGGTAAAGTCGAAGGATATAATTAAAAACTTAAATATAGTACTCATTAGCGTGGCAAAGGTCTTTAGCACGAAATTACTATTTAGGTACTAGTTTTTTGGTGGGAATTTATTGATTCTGCCTTTTGGTTAGTGCTTATGTTTTATACTTATTATCTAGGTGCCTACACTAATTATACATGCTGTATTTAAAAAAAGTTGCAATTTTTATTAAGCAACCAAACGATATTAAAACAATACATGTACTCATATATGCGAAGCAATTTCTACGGTGCAGAATAATACAATGTACACTAGAACTAATGTTGCGCGTGAAGTGTCAACGTTTGGAAATAATAAATAATCAACTCAAAGTTGCGCCAGAATTTAAATATAAAATCATACCACATATGTTCTGGTAATTATATTATTATTATCATTATGACCAAGGGCAATTGCTTAAACATCGCAATTTCATACGTAGATCATCAAATTGTTTAACGATAAATATAAAACCATAATTGCTACCTACCACTTTATTATTATTATATGAGTATTCAAATTTTGCTTAAGATTTAAATAATAGCGTAATAGAATATATATGTGTAATTATTGACGGGTTATGTTAAAACATATTGGTACTTTTATTTTGCTATAGAAAGTACACATACAAATATTTTGGAAACTACAAAGAAAAGTATGTAGTCTACTATTATTAATGAATTTTGACGCGTCTACGGTTCGTTTTAAAAGCTTAATGTTCGGTTGTGTTCTCGTGGAACTGAATAGGTTATTTGCTGCTCCCAATAAACAATCGAACAAAAACTTAATATTTCATTAGATTATACTGGGGTCCATACCCCCGACGCGGATGCACATCACAAACGATCCGCAGTTAAGCGACATTGATGGCAAATTTTTACGAGCATATCCTTGCTTCAGATGGCATGTTAACATTGCGAGATTTGATTTTAATTTAAAATTAATCTTCTAAAAGTTGGTATTGTTACTTAAAATTTTGTATAAATTCGATTGTATGCCTTTCCTTGTGATCACACAATGTTGTCTTAATATTTTCAATGTTCGTGACTCCCATGGTCTAGTTATTGTGTTTTTTAAATAAATCAAGGGCTCAAAGACCTGGTTAGGAGCCTGTTAGCCCTATAGCCCTTAACTTTCTGATTCTGTGATGAGTCCTGTATAGGTGAACAATAATAAATCAGTTACAATACAATAATACAATAATAAATCCACTGATTAATTGTACTACGTTAATATATCTACAATTACAAGCAATGTTATTGATGGATTCAAAATATGTGGTATTTTTCAATAAATACCAAATATAATGAATTCAACGGGTTCATTTCCCCAATTGATAGTTATAACTGCGAAATCTCCATTTTCATTTTCTATAGTTAGGTAGGCTACTTTATCTATCACCTATCACCGAGCTATCACCGATTGTTTGTAGCAGCAGTTTATTATTATAACAAATATTGCAATTTATCGACACAGTCACAATGACCTGTTGTGTTTAAAATCAAACATTGGAATTATGCGTTGGTCATGTATATTATATTATCCCGATTTGCAAAATTAAAATATATCAATAATTAGAATATTACAAATTTCTTAAGCATTTATGGCATATTTCGGTATGTTGTATTTATTATCAACAGGCTTGCAATGAGGTTCCCATTTCAATATATATACTTTGCATATCGCCCAGGAATCATTTAACTAATGTGTGGACTTAATAAAAATACCAAACACTCAGTAGTGAGATAAGCAATGTTTTCAATACAATTTTCACCTTGACTCGATTTATTAAGTATCTATGACATGTCATTCTGAAACGAATTTCAATTTAAAAACCCACATCAAACTTACAAAAACAAATTCAATGACCTTAAATTAAACTCCAAAATTAATAACAATATCCTTACCTTGCGTTCCGCTGATTTAATCAGGAAAAAATCGAAAGCACCAATATTACTTTAAAAAAACGGTGAACAATTTAATACATTGAAGCACTACAAAACAAAATTTCGAACGAAAGTTCCGGGCCGCGGCAAAAGAGCAAAGTCATTCGACTATTTTTCAAATTCGAATGATTTAAAGATGTAATGTACAGCGCTGCATGGCGCTCAACAATACACTGGCATGGCAACTTGGACGACGCACGCCAGCCGGGAGCGGGTGCCAAGACTGACGAGCTTAACCCCCGTTAGCTGTGAAATTGCCCGATCGGCGAACGCGACCGTAACGAGCTCATACGTTCCCGACCCGTCACGCCATTCACACTGCATATAACAAAAGAAACAATAATCGGTAACAATAACAGAATTAAAGTGAAGTGTAAGGCGGTGTCACATAATGTTTATTTTAAAACAATATTATCTATCACTGATAATTAATATGATCGATATTGCATAGTAAAAATCTTATCGCCATAATTTTTATATAAAGCATTTTTTCAAGCAACTCCATTTAAAACGCTCCCAATACGCAATGATTAATTTTAATTCTTACAGGTATTTAAATTGTATTGATGATAGTTAATAATTTGGTTCGTTTGCTTGTTTCGCGTGCCCTTTCACATAACGGTTGACATAACATTGTTCTCGGTTTTATTCTCAAATGGACAGTTATCCAAATGCTGAATGTGTTTACTTAATGTGTCAACGTGTATCAAAAAAATAGTCTATAAAATATTCAATTCAATATGGGAATCCGGATAAAGAACTTACACAGAGCAGCCATAAATAGAAAGACTCATGTCCAAGAATGAAAAACAAACACAATAAACGCGCTGCAGTTCTCAATATACGAGTGCATACAATACAGTTCACACTGCATAAACAAATGCTATTACGTCCTATGAATCATACCTACCTATACACGGTAGGGACTTAATAAATTTCAAACAGTAATTTTACGTTTTTATTTTTTTATGGAAGTAAAAATTCTTTACTGAAGGACTAGAAATTTTTCGTAAATTATCGTATCGTATCGGAAAATAGCGAGCTGAGCGCGCAAACTAAAAATAACAATAACTAAAGACAATTCCACACACGGCGATCTGATTCCAAATTAGGCAAATTAATGCCTGTATTATGTTAACCGGACAGCTGATATACATAGTACATACGATATAAAACTTATAAAGATATTTTTGTAACATTCAGACACAGAACAAACAAAAAATGTGCTCGTCACACAAATGTTTGTCCTGGGTGGGAATCGAACCCATAACATCCGGTTTTGAAGTCAGGATCTCTAACCACTCGACTACGAAGCCAGTTAAGAGCCATAAGTCGTAAGAAATTTGATACACTTTATTTATTAATTAAACCAACTTAACTGTAAAGTTCTATCATATTTGTACTTGTACGTAGGTGCAACCGAAGATGATTACATTATTTACATGCAGGAGTATACGGGATGTGAATAATGTCATTGACTAATGCCCAAAGTATAATTGATAATTAAACAAAGTTACTTGTGAAGGTCCATTATAATTATCAAGTACTAGCTGTGCCCGCGACTTCGTCCGCGTGGAATAGTTATTTTGGGCATCATTTAGTCTACTATAGCCAGAAG
>DWUN01001011.1:0-18498 GCA_018249975.1 Passova gellias
ATTAGATTATAAGTAACTAGCGGCCCGCCCCGGCCTCGCACGGTAGTACCTACATCACTTTGCTCTATTGTCAATCATTTCCGCAGCGTACGCGATATAATGATTTATTTGGTATTTCTTTCACACGGGTTACATTATCGAAGTTTTCATACGGATCCCTAGTTTTTTTAAATATCCCATTTCCTATGTTCATCGGAGATGATGTAGATTTCTAATGGTGAAAGAATTGTTCAAATCGGTCCAGGCGTTTCAGAGCCCATTCAATGCAAACCAACGATCGAATCTTTCCTCTTTATAATCCTCTTTATAATATTATTATAGTTTAAATATATCAATTGGAGGCTTTTCTCGAACAGCCTGAGCAGCGATGAAGGGTAGCTGTGAACGTGTTTGACATCATTAGCGTATGTAGGTAGATACTCGGAACATACCTTGTACTAAATAACCAATTCCAATTTGTTACATTATGGTTTTTATGCAAGAAAGTACACAGTATTTTGATGTGAAGACAGCAAACCAGCAGTTGCGGTTACATGTGGCCACTGCGCGCCACGGCCTGCGCCAACCGGCATCCAACTGGATTGTAAAAATGGAATAGTTATTGGCAAGTCTTTTATTAACGTTTTGATGTACATTTAATGGGTAACATCGATTTTGCGAGCAAAATCGGAGAGGGTTTGATTGGAAAAAAATGGTTTCCTAAAGCCAAGTCCAGCTAAAGTTATTTTGTGTAATGTAGTGGAAACAGCAGCGGAGCGCTAACATGGAACGTCGATTAGCGGCCGCTGGCTTCTGAGTAGTCATTACTACTTATTATTTCAAAGCAGAAAAGCGCTGTTTATTTTTAATCGGAAATCGTATATAACTTAATCTGTACATTTGATTTGATTTCATTGGCCTTTTGGTACATGGTCGTTCATGGTCGCGAATTTGATTCCCGCTCAAAACAAATGTTGGTGCGATCAGCAAGAATGTCTACTCTCGGTCTGATTTCAATATTGTAGATATGTAGTTAGAAATGTATAATATAAATGTTTATCGGCTGTCCGGTTGCCGCATCGCAAGCTTTCCATAGTTTGCTATAAGACGGCCGAGTCTTAGTTGTGCCAAGGCATTATTATTATTTATTATACATTTGCGTTATCTCTCCGGACTAAGCAGCCCAGAATTTCATTAGGAGGTATACGGAGAAGGAGGTTTTCGGGACATCAAATCCATAAAAAATAGATGTTTTCAAAGTTTGTTTGTCTGAATATTAACTGGGTATTAACTGAATATTAACTCTTCCCCTAGAAAAAGTTATGTCCGTATGTAAATTTCATGAAAATACAAAGATTGGCCTTAAGCTCGAGTGGTTAGAGACCTTGACTGCAAAACGAAAGATCGTGGATTCGATTCCTACCCAGCACGAACATTAGTGTGATGAGCACCTCTGTTTATTATGTCAGGATGTAAAAAAATATCTATATGAGTATTATATAACATGTATGTACCTTTATCAGCTGTCCGGTTACCATAACACAGGTATTGAATTGCTTAATTTGAAATCGGATAGCCGCATGTGGAATAACATAAGATCAAAAGGAGTTTACCGAAACTCACGAAAACGGCCTAAATATAAAGCCCCAAGTGGCCCGAGACGACCCATTCTAGAACCTCCGTGGAGTTTTAGTAAACTTAATTCTCTCACGTATAAACGACTCGGATGGACGGACATGACGGATGCAGACGTCTTACGGAATACGAATCATTTTGAAGTAGAAACCTGCAAACATCACAGAGCAAGCAGATAGCGCCGGTACAACACCCCGTATATTATTTCCCAAACAAGTTGGATGGAATCAATTATAACTCCGCGGATC
The DNA here is from genome assembly GCA_018249975.1 of Passova gellias. Lineage (NCBI taxonomy): Eukaryota > Metazoa > Arthropoda > Insecta > Lepidoptera > Hesperiidae > Passova > Passova gellias. The sequence goes on from DWUN01001011.1 coordinate 1,863, forward strand.
GCGGCCCATCGGGAAATCACGCCGGTTCGGGATAATGGCTTCAGATAATAGATTTACTGACTCCATCTCTGCGGGGCATTTTCTTTCTATATAGCTATTGTCTGGCGTTCATACGGGGATTACTTCGGACGAAAGATATTCGGCGGGTAGGAAACGCACATGTGTGTGTGAAGTGACTTGTATTGAAACGATCGGTTTGGGACGCTTTTGTATTTGGAATCGCAACGTGAAGATAGAAAATGGCACAAAAACGGAGATAGCAGATCTCCAAAAAGGGTAAAGATAAGAATTCACAGTTTGATTGAATTTTATTTTAATTTTGAAGCATGCACTATAAAAATGAGCATGTATTAAACTATTTGTTAAAAATTAAAGTTAAATTGCCAAATTGAATTGGTAATTTCACTTGCATGATTATTTTTATATTCCACGCAGGAATAACTGCCGGCATTGCGTAATAAGATAAAGCAATGAAATGTTACACAATATGTTAAAAAGAACAAAAAGGGACGAAAAGAAAAGATCAAAAGATACGGTGCAGACTTAGCATTACAATCATATCGACTCTTGTAATAAGGTAAGAATAGGATCTTAAATCAAAAGATAAAATATGAATTCATGTAAAACTGTTTAGGTTATGATATATTTGTACAAATAAACGAATTTGTTTCTATCTTTTGCGTCTAATGCGTTCTTGTAGCTGCCATTTCAACCATTACGGTTATACCTGTTCTGATATACATGAATAATTGCGATGGTCCATCCATTCATTGTGAACTGATGCAATATCTAATTGAAATGGAATACCGGCCATCGTTTAACGTTAACGCAACTATTTGTATATAATACGTATATATCAATAGTATTAATGACGCGTCCATTAGCGCGGTGCGGGGTTTCCCGTGGGAACGGTCAGCCGAGCTCGTGAGGGATGTACCGCGAGCAGAGGATAATAGTGTTGTTACTGAAAGGAATAACAAATAATCATCTTAACATCCATCTTTCTGTTGAAACTTGCGAATGACTTCGTGACGTAAAAGTTAGACCATGATTGCTAAATCGTAGGTTCGATTCCCAGCGGGGACAAACATTTAAAATAATAAAAATAACTGGGCACAATTTCACTCACGGCTATCTGATTCAAAATTAGGAAGTCGAAAGCCTGTGTTATGGTAACCGGACAGCTGATAACCATACACATACTTACATTTAACATAATACACGTATCACACAAATATTTGTCCTGGGTGGGAATTGAACCCACGACCTCCGGTTTTGCGGTCAGGGTCTCTAACCCCTCGACCACTAGGCCCGTCAAATCGTATGATTAAAACCCTTTGGGATCCTGTCTGTCTGAATGTCTGTTGCCCTTCTTTAAGTGACATTGCAGACTTACAATTTCCTCGAGCCGCGTTCGGGAACTTTCAAAATGTCTTATGTGAAAAACATGCGAAGGGATTGTTCTGGAATAACATTTTCCTTTCGGATCAAAAGATGCGCAAATAGATTCAAAGAAACTGTAGCGGTTCGGTTTGATGATAATTTACTACAATTTTATGGTTTCCAATAAAATCATGGCGTGCGCCGTCCCTCCGCAGGTGTGGTGTTCCACTTTGATTGCCCGTTTTACAGCCGGGAATCGAACCGGGGGCCGCGGAAAAATAAATACGATCGTTTATGCGATGCTATGTTTTACATTCGGTTCTGTTTATTACAATTTTGTTCATTTCGTTTATTATGCATTTAATATACCTTACATTTCGTCTACATTGCATTAAATTTAATGAATTAATGTGCAATGTTGCAGAGTCAATTATGTAAAATATATTCATGTATTAAATGCAGTCTCTTTTTTGTCAGAACAAGAAGAAGCAAACTGCGTGAACGGATGAGCTCTAAGAAGGGTATAGGTTCAGGAGTTCCAATAAAAAATGCTGCAAAATCATCGTATATTTCTATTTCCATGTCATTGTTAACAGGAAAAGTTTTTATTTCACTGCTACACGGTTCAGTGGCTTTGATAAAAACAAATCTTTATCGAGAGGAATTCGTTCCAATTTAAAATATCCACCGCATTTGTCTCTTAAGGAATAACAACGCAAAAAGGTTAGGAAATGATAGCGATTTGTACGTAGCAGCTCATTCGGGGACAGAGCGCTGCCACTCGGCTGCACCCGGGGCTGGCGAGGGCGGGGACACGCGGGCGACGGGTAGCTCGCGAGTATCGTCCGGTAGGGATGGTTAACGGAAGGGATGTTTATTGCTGAAATTTTATCTAGTACTTTGATTAAGCTTCATATGATCCGCAACGAGACTATTTTACAACATACTTCTATGAATAGACGTGTAGAGTATGTAGAGACATGTAACTAAAACGTGGCTTAGCGTGGAAATGGGACGTTCTTCCGCGGAAAATCGTAGCCTGTGTCACTCGACAACCTTTAATTATCTTCATACCAAAAACACATCGATCCGTTGCTCCACGTTGACAAGCAAGAAGGACAAACGAACAAAAAATCACACTTTGGCATTTTTAATATTAGTATGGAGTATACCAACCCGATGAGTATACACCTTTATATTACAGGCATACATAATTAAAGGATTTTTGCTTCAAATGGTTAGCAATAAACCGTCGCTCAAACTAAAAGTATACTTCGATTGCTCTCCCGCGCCGAACTCTACAGGTACCATACCGGATGGCTTGATTATCTTTAGCATTGCAATGTTCCGTGCACAGAACCGATAAACAGACGAGAATACAAACTTTCTTTGTTTCGAAGCAGTATCGTTACAAATTATGGCGTCTCTCGGAGCAGCGTGCGCGATCCGTCTTCAGGAATTGGGGACGCCTTATCTTCCTTCTTCAGAAACGACCATTTGTAACTTAAATAAGACGGGCACGAATAAAATTATATTAAGTGTAAAAGTAAATAAATCACAACAATACAGCGTTTGGCTTCGATAAATATTCTTTCTGGTACTTTTTAACGCACAGCAGAGTTTTAGAGCAATTTTAATGATATTTTGAATGATGTTGCTTATCAAATTGGTATGCGAACGTCTGTTGATAGCAGTCTCACCATGTCAATTCCACACTGTCAACTTGATATCCTTATTATCGACGCATTCTTATAACAGATAAGTTCAATTCAATTCAAGACGCTAAGATCTTTGGATTGCCTCATTAGAAGGTACAATGATCGGTACAAAGATCATCTATCGTTGTAATCCTTCTCTATAAATATAGAAGAATAAATATTCTTTGTACCGATTTAAACTGTTTAACAAATTGCATAAAGTGTAGAACAAGCATAAGTAAGTATACGAGTATAATTCCTGCCTAATTGCACAACGTTTGTTTGTAGACTTAAATCCTTCTCGCTATGGAGCAGATCCGCGACCTGCAGTAGAAGAATAAAAAGATTATGATTTTCGAATCGTCTTCAGACATTTTATAATATTATAGAGTTTACAACAACTTTAATGCTATATTTAGTTATATTACTATGAAGCTGTTCTACACACTCGCAGCCGAGTCTCTGTGCATTGTTCAACGCCGATACTTTATGCCGCCGTAAAGTATTTTCGTAACACATCAAACCGTTATGTACGAGTATGTTAATATTTTACGGTTCTGAAGCGAAAATATTTACGAAGCTGCCGTATCTTCACTCGGAGTCATTTGTAAGGTGCAGTGACTCAACGCGCAGAATACACCATTCTACTCTCAACTCCGTGTCATCCATGGACTGGTCTCGTGGTCTACTGCCTCGAAAAGGGTGTACCGTCGTTCGTCGCGCTGGAAAGAGGCAGCATAAGGCTTGCGTGCACATTTACCACTTTTACTATACCAAAATCCGAATAACTATAAGATTTCACGATAAACTAATGTTCTACTGATTACCGTTATGTGCCGTTGTCGTGACCGAGCCGCCGGTGTGTCGCCCGCCACCGATTACCCAATAATGAGCCTGGAGCTCCATCAATAAGCTCGTTTCACTAGCAATAAAAGTGTTCAGGAAAGTTCAGTGTGCTAAAAAAGTGCCTTATAATCCATCGAACCTATTTTGCTACATTCCTTATTAACACAGAATATTTTTCTTCCTAAATGTAAAATGCGTCTATTAGTTAATCGGTAGTTTTAATTAAAACTAAAGTCTTAATAAATAATAAATAAAGTTTTAATAAATGTATTTGTTTGTTTTATTTTTATTCAATAAGACTAACCAACAAGACTTCAATTTCATTGCGGATATTACATACATAGAGATGCTAGATAAGTAATTAAAACCTAAATGTTGCCCTAATGATTGCTCAGCACGGGATGCGTCGTGGTTGACAATATTTTCTTATTAGTATTTTTAATCAATAATAATAATTTTGTCTATGTTAAAAAATACAGACAAAAAGGTGTCGGTAAAAATAAGTTCCTAATTAAGAAAAATATTCGTTATAAATCAGCTAAAGTAACTAGTAATGTAATAAAATAACTAGTAATAACTAATAAATGTTCATTATAAATCAGCTAAAATAACTAGTAACTATAGTAACGAGGGTAACCACCCGAGATAAATACATCAATTCCTGAATCACCTGGCCCCGGGCGAGCGCGGCCACGGTTACCACGAACACGGATAGTTGGTTATTAAACGGTTCATTGATTAATTTGATCCGCTTGTAAATTAACAGTGGAATGTTCTGCATACCAATCATGTAGCGAATCAATTCATTGACATTAGTGGCCACATTGTTTATGATGATTATTGGGATCATGAGTTTGTTAGTTTCGGGGGAAATTCTCTGATGTCAACGAGAATGAATAGTAATTTTTTAGGCAAGCGTGCATGCTAAATCGGAGGCTGCATGTTCGCTTATCATCAGGCGAGACAGTAGCTAAATGCTTGACTTTATTATTTTAAATAAGATGTTACTCATTATCATCAACACAGATGCCTCGTCGCAGTGGAAATATTAAAGATATTTGGAACACGACTTCTCCATAATAGACAACTTCACTTCACCAGGTTTATGGCGGTATCATTTTTCTATGGTATCAATCTGTTATATTCAGTCTCCTCTCATTCTCTTGAGTTCATTATTGATATAAAACAGGATTGATTATAATGTGTAATGTAATTATTAGATTGCTAAAAAAGGCGTATTTTATTGCCATCATCGACGCTGCTGTATCAAATTACAAATTGCAAAGCGCAGAAATCCAAAACCGAGTAATATACAGCAGGTGTCTGTTTATGCAAGTTCGACTCGGGCTGCGATGTTTTTTTCTCATAAAACGAACTGCAAAATGGAAAATGGAATGAATTATGTCCCCTTGAATAGGGGCCGCGTAATTTGACTCCCTTAACCGCATTCCGATAACTGAAGGGTTAAAGAGGAAGACCTTTTCATCGCGGAAATACTTTAGGGAACGAAGGGTTTGTTTTCTTCATTCAAAGAATTTTTATTAAAGCCTGCGTACTATTTGGTTTGACTTTTTTAAATCCAGGTCACGAGTTACTCTAATAGGCTTTTAATAATCTTTCGACCCTTTTATTGTTTCACTTTGATCTTCTCGCAATGTAAGAAGATTTAAGGCCATACCACCACGCCGGCCGAGTGCGGATTGGTAGATTTTACGCACTTCAGAAAATATTACATACTTCCGAACATCTCCACGAGGTTTCCTTCCGATGTTTACCTTCACCGTTATAGCGAGATGATATAGACATTTTTAAGTTTTCGAGTTATAAAATGCACGTAATTTTGAAAAGATAGACGTGTATACCAGTTTCTAAACCAGGCGGCAGAAATAGATACAGCCTTGACGTCACCGGAAGTGAAATCTATTGGTCCAATTTATTCCAATCCATTTCCACTTCTTATCAGCAAAAAAATTATTTCTATGACTTGGTGTTGATCAAAGCAATGGGTGTATCCTGTAAGTAAAATTTTGTCTTTAAAAATACATCCGTGTAAATAATAGGGACGTGATGTGATTGATTCCCGTCAATTCAGCGCACGGCCCAAAGGGTTATGGACATGGAACTTTTTCTATCGCAGAAGATATTATTTCGACGTTCGCCTGACAAATGGTTCGGTAGAGAATGTGTTCAATGTTCGCACATTTTTCTAATATCTTATCTATTACTCGTTTATATATGGCTTTACGTAAATCATTTGTGATATGTTCAGCGGAGCCCGAAGCTCACTCTGCCTTGTTTCGTGAACATTAGACTTCGTGGGCGGGAATCAGATTGGGTGTACTGAAACGATACAATGTTATTAAATATCAGATATTCTCTTTAATTTATTGAAATAATCTCTTATAGACAAATTATCGAATTACAATTTGGAACGTGATAATGATAACATTTGGTAATTTCAATATTTAAATTATTGAATCAATATGAAATGAAACGTCTCAATTCAACATTGTATATTCCATAAACGGACCTGCAGTGTAGGATTGTTGAAACGTTAGTTGCGTGACCGACAACAGCTGTAAATTGTTGTTATGCAAATAACCGAAGTAATATCCTCAAAGACAGTACAGACAGCTTGTCTTATTATTGTTACTTGTCCGAGTTGGCTTATTGACTCGCGGGAAAATGTCAATCGTTTGTGACGCGAAACATTGATTTATACCAAAATAATCGGACCCTAATTCATATTTTATTTTAAGCCACGAAAGTATGAAAAGTTGCAGTCCACTTCTTGTTAGACATGCTTTGAAATAAAATAAAAAATGAAAAAATATCTCCCATTTTTTACTTTTGTTTATAAAATTGAGCAATAAAGTATACATAAATAATATTGCTTATTTCTGTATCAAAACTCTCACTTGACATATTAATATCGTACATTTCTGAAATGATTAATGGCAACAGTATTTAAAAGCGCGCAGTAATTACAAAGGGAGAGCACAACACAAAGTTAGAACAAGACAATAACGAAAGTCTCGCAAACTTCGAGCCGACTCCAGCAGAGAGCGCGCCGATCGCAAGGAATTAAACCTTCGAACGAAAACTTCTGGGGACGGAGAACATTTCCTAAGAGAATCCATTATCAGTGACCAATATCGCTCAATATTTCACGATTTTACAAAGTTTCGAAAATGGCGAGAGCTATTATTAAAGTTTCGTAAAGATTTTTTATTTATTCAATTTGAGATTCACAACAGAAGCATTGTGAAGTATTTCTGAAACTGTCTTATTATATGCAAGGCTAATGAAATGTGGAATAATCGAAGAGCCTAAACAACACTTTAGTTAAGTAGCGCATGGCTGACAGAGTATAATGATGATAATAAAATAACATTAGAGAAAGCTGTATGAACCGTAGCAATATGATTTTAATCTTTATTTCAATACACACTAATAAGTTCAATAGATATTCCGAAGCATAGTGTATAATGGTAAGAATCGAAGCGAAATTGGCACGAACAATAATGGAAGACAATGTTTAAGGACGTAAAATACTACAACATTAACTTTTAGAGATAAAAGAAAACGCTCAAAGGAGACCATTAACGACCAATCGTTCGCGATCCATTTTCTTTTTTAAATGTGAAGAAAGGGAAAAATATCGGAAATATCGAGACGGACTCTGCTTCGGTTTAGACGAGGAGAGATTTGCATACTAATTTTATTATCTTCCAACGTTGAACCCCTTTTGGCTGGAAGCTATAAACTAAATAGAATCACCACGATCACCATACACATGTGACTTGGCATACGGCTTAGGTACATTCATTTAATTTATTACCCATATTTCAATAATTGTTTAAATAACAGAATTACATATAGCTTTCGACTAGGATGATATGAACGGGTTGTAGGTTCATTTCCTAGAGTTCCAGAATTTGTTTTGTTTAGAGGTAAAATTATCTACAAAAGTATGTATGTAGTAATTTACATATGAGAAATGCTCGGATCCCCAATGTGGTTACAGATCACAAACGATCTGTAAAATTAAGCGACTCCGAGAGTTTTTGGCGCTTGTCAGAGGATTAAAACAAGGTTTGAAAACATTTGTTTGGCAGGTTAGCTGTTTACCTGAATCTTCACTAATTAGCACTAGAGTAGCGTTGTGGACCCGTCCCCAGCAGTGGGACACAAAAACCGTTGCAACCGATTTATAGTTTATTACCGGTTTGTTGATCCTAAGCTTTGGGAATCGTGACCCGAATATGTCGTCCTAGGATATTATTCGAGTTAATACTATAAGCTTTTACCATTTCATTATTTATTACATTAGAAATTGATGTGTAACTTATTTTAAAACGGTGCTACGTGTAAGCTATATCACAAATATTAAAAACTTGCAAATATTTATTCCAATAATTGTTGCATTCGGTTGGTATGAAACTTTTGCCGAGATTGTTTCCATTTCAGATACTTCGGCTCCCAGTGATCGAATTGCTTGCAAATTACGCTTTACACTCACGATGTCAATAACGACCGTGATTATCGTATCCTACAAAATCGAGCGGTAACAATGTTCAATTCAGAATTACTGGAACTACGGTTTGTTTGAATAAGTATAATGTGTTCGTGCAACTTCGAGCATTTGTCCTTAGTTCGCAATGGAAACACCCTTTGCCTTATATAATATGACACATACAAAAGGTATGGCGGTTGTAAATGGAGGCTATAAATAAAAGCATTTGGAACTATGGAGAACGAGGAAAAAGGAATTGAAGACAGATGATGACTTTAAGGTACGCGTGGAGTATCAATATACGATAGAAAGGGAATTCTTTGTAACAGATATTTGTAAGGGCACAATTAAAATAAGAAGATAAGTGAGTAGTAACATTTTGGGATAGATGTCTCAATTGCTTTCTAACTTAGATATGTATTAAAAATATGATAATTGTAATAATAATAATGATCAGTAAGATTATTTTTACGGAAAATTATATTATATAAAAAATTAAACGACTTAAATAGCATCAATCTTCCATCCTAGCTCGAGTTGATGCAAGTGTGGACCATGGCTGTTGAGGAATTCGGACCCTTAGAACACTATTGCTTTGGGAGTATAATTGGATAAATGGGAGTATACATTTTAGAGCAAAAATCTCGATACAGGTTTCTCGTCTATCCTTACTAATTCCCTTCCTAAAGCTCGAGGCTAAGTACGAAAATAGATCGTCGGAGTTAGTAATGTAAAATTTACAGCAATTAGAAGACGTAGTACTTCGATGTTGCCTCCATTTTACCGAGCCTGCTGTGTTTAGTGCCATCGTTTTCTTTCAAATTCAAGAAACCATGCATGAATTGAATGTATCTGTGTACTTCAGAACGCAAACTAGCGAACGAGTCTTGTATCTAAAGAAATACTTCTGAAATTAGAATTGAAAATCAACCTAAATTATGATTTATTCCACGGATAACTATAAAAACATAGGTACAAAAAGAACAATACTTTTATGTATGTAAATTTGCATTTATTGACCCTACACTTAACATAAATACTATAGTATCTATACAAGGAAATAAAATTATAACATTTCTAGTACTCACCAACTAAGCAATATGGCTTAGGGTCCGGGCATTTCAACCGATGAATTCACCCAAATATGTAGTAACAATGGAATGACAACAATTGCATTTCGTACATATTCTGCTATTGTCTGTATCGGACAGCTTACTACTATATTACGAGTAAATACAACCATTAGCTTTATTGAAATCATATTTGACGTCCGTCCTTCACGCGGCACATACTCGTATAGTGGATTCCTCATTCCTATAATCTATGTCATAGAAAATAAGAGAGACAATGTTTTTGATATTACACCTGTAATTTATAAACAACAGTTTACATGACAGCAGGTTGTGTGACAATGTAACTAACCTCAGGGTTTATCTGCGGCGGTATCACGATTTTCTTCTGTGGCGGTGACCGCAGCACCACGTTCTCGTCCCGGATTATGATTTGGGGCTCCATGGCCAATAGCTTCTTTTTACACTCCTGCATCTGGAGACACTCCTTGTCCTTCTTCGACAAAACCGACTCTGACGAAGCATGCTTCGAAGATCCCACTGATGTGTTTTTGCTGGACAGTTTGAGGCTATCCATGGAAGCTGTCATTTTTGCACTCTCTTTACCATTAGACGACGCCATATTGTCCTTTTTTATTTATACAGTTTTATATTGAAAGCTAACTTCTGAACTTTTGGAGCACCTCAAAGATACTATTTAGGTTCTATACTTTGTTGAATCAATGTATTCACATTAATAGATCTGTCTGTTTCTCTATACATTGCTTTCTTTTAATTACCGGTTACGGAAATAATCGTATGTTTTAGAAATAGTGGTATTTGGATTTTAATGTGGTTTTTACTTTCTAATACTTAACTTAAGTAGTAAGTAGAAGTAAGAAATAGCATTTGTAGCCATTCTAATTTTTTTTTCAAAGTAAAAAATACTAATTACGAAAATGTAATACAAAATCAAACAAGTGTGGTAAATACTTTATCTAAAGATAAAGCTGACCTTACTAAAGACAAAGGCGTTAACATATGTCCACGTACAATTCATATGTGTCCTAGGTCTGTCCACCTAATTCTGGATATCCATTGCGGGGAGTACGGGGTATTCTAATATCTATACGAGCGTATCATTTTAATCGAAGTATTTGCCTCGACTCTGGACGTCTCGGCCGCACTGCAACGGCCGCGGTCACGGGTAGACTACAGTATAAAAATATGAATACAAATCGTGAAAGCTTAAAACAATTTACGACCGTATCGTTAAAAAAATATACCGTTGATCGCCAAATTTCGCGTGCTAATTACTATTTATTTTGCAATACGGTAATTGAGGTTTTTGTTTTTATATCACAAACGTAGAGTTTATTTGTGCATCTTTTAATAAACGGGACAGCGTTAGTTATACAAATGATGAAGGAATATTCCGTATAAAGATTTTGTTTACAAAAATATGGTTGGATTTTTTTCAGATCTTTAGCGATATTATTTTAATGGAGCTGTTAGTAATCTTCGAAACTATAACTGGCCAGAATCAGGTCAACGAAATTAAGTAAAGTTTCTTTCTCCACATCCTAATCAAATTCAATTTCGTTTTATAAATTAATACGCGTAAACAAATTTAATGCGACTCATACATTGTAACGGGTGATTTACATCTGCTTTGAATTTCCCCTTTGGGTACGGCAGGTAGGCTAAAAAAATTCGACAGGAAAAGTTCCCGGCACTGTTTTAAAACGCACATTCAAAGTACCGAGAGATTTCATTAATCGATCTGCTGTCCAAGGTGTCGATGAAGGTATATCAGTAGACACTGAATCACCTCTGCATCGAGATCAGATGGACCGGCTACTTGTCCAAACAAATCCAACTGTTTACAGAATCGTAAAGCTTTGTTATGAGACGGAATATTTTCACGGCAGTTTCCTACACAGTTCAGTTATAAAACAGACGCCAGAAATTTGTACGGGATCACTCGGAGCTAACTCGGAGAATCGCACCATTAAATGAATATGCAAAAACATGTCTTATAACCAGAGATTTAAAAAATAAATAAACCGCAGGAAGGGCTTCCCTTTGGCTGCTCAAATCAGAAACAATTAAGAACAGCGCCAACAGTGGTACGAATAACATCACGCTTATAGCAATGTTCGATTTATATTGCAATTTATCTGTCTATTTCAATTATTTCTACAAGAATTTCAATACGATATGAACAGTACCCGTAATGGTCAAGAAAATATTAATGTCTACAATGTGGCATATTTTCAAGGCATGCTAATAACACTAAACCTTTTTTTGTTATAATGATACCTTAAGAGTTAACGGTGAAAATGAACTTAATTCCGATTAAAATCTTTAAGGGGATACGCATTTTAAGCAAAAAATTCTTAATTAAACGTGCTCAAGGGCTGGGGACCAATTAAGTCATATTCAAATTTCCAGTGCTTTTTTAATTTAAAGGCTGTAAAGGTGGTGGCTAAATATAGAACAAAGTAAAAGTGACTGGAAATAGAAAATTGTATTAAGGGTTTTGTAATTAAAATAATAATTTCGTAGGATAATTTACATGTTTACATGTGATCCCAAACTTCTAATACATACTATTTTCTACCTTTTAATAGTTTCTTTGCTGGATGCGGATCTCCTCTCATAGTGAGAAGGCTTTCAAGCTTTAGTCTATCACGACGGCCAAGTGCGGATTGGCAGACTGCTCACACATCAGAAACCATCACACACTGTATAATACTCTCTAATGTGTGCTGGTGTCCTCACGATATTCTCCGTCACCGAGATTATCACATAACTAATATATGTGTGGACGGAAACTGTACCCAGGGCCTTTCCCGCCGTGAGGGTCACCGGCCACCACCCACGTCCACCAGTCAAATGGATATGGGCCTATACGATAACCAATTCTGATCTCGTTCATGGTTTATTTCCGTCTCAAAGGAATAATTTGAGCCTCAAATGTACACACCGATGATGAATGGAACTTGTTCATGAAAGTTTTAATACCAATCTCACGCAGCTGTCGCATTGCAAGCCACAAAATGTGCGTTATTATACTACGCCTCTTGGACTGATAGGGCAGAGGTCGTGGGTTCGACTCCCACCCAGAACATTCGATTGTGTGATGAGCACATTTGTTCTATGTCTGGGTGCAACAAACATCTGTATCTGTATATAGTATGTATGTTTATCTGCGGCCCGCTTACCATAACACATTCATTGATTTCACTACTTTGGAGACACGAATTGTTTAAATTTTATTATCTTTATATTCGGCTACAATGTCCCTTTACTCTTATATGTCTTTTGCAGCTTTTTTTACACCGTGCGCGCAAACCAAGCGGATCAACATAACGTGACCGGTATATCTATATATTATGAAAGAGATAGAACAGTGTTGAGGTACGGCCATCGCGTGTAGACATAAGTATAGACTCATCGTGGCACTCATTAAAAGAGAATAAAATCGACACAAAGCGATAACATTATCATTGATATTCAAAAGCCGCTATAATTTTCACACAAGAATTATCGTTCGTTATCGCTTCTCGCTATTCGCCAGCAGAACGACTGGAGCCTTTTAAGGCTGCGTTCCTTTTTCTCTTTTTTAAATATACGACAGTTGGATAACTTCTTTTCCAAATTTCGTGTGTCTTTGTTGTAAAAGTTTTACAACTCAATTTCCTAAGGAATTACGGTTCCACTGCCGGATGACGAGAGGCTCCAGCTTCACCGGCTTCGGGTCCAAACTGTGCTCGCAACTCGCTCCTACTTTATGATAACATTTAATGGACTTTAACGTTAATAGAATAAAGTTTACCATCAAAATTATCGTTAATTAAATTCTAAACTTCTTTTTCGACAACGGTGTAAGTCATGATCGTATTTGTGAAGTTAGTTTACCGTTAAATCCGATGAATAAATAATGCTCCGTGTTGGGTGGATCCGAATAAGGAGAGAACATATAGGTAAATTTATTGTTTTAGTAATGAACGTATCGAAGTATTTCTACTTTAAGCGGTATGTAATTAAGGGCATAATAATATAAATGATTATAATTACGATAATTCCACACGCGGCTATCCGATTCCAAATTAGGCAATTAAATGTCTGTGTTATGGTGACAGGACACCAGATAAACACACTTACGTATATGTATAAAACACTTATATTGATATTTTTGCTACACCCAGACACAGGACAAACAAATGTGCTCACGCACTAATATTTGTCCCGGGCAACCACTACACCAAGCAGCGAGTCTTATAGTAAATAAGATTTTAGTAAGTGTAAATACATAATTTGTAAAAGGTTGGATGCGATAGATACTGGGAAGTATCGGGTGACGTTAAATAGTTGAGATACTCGCAGGACGCGGAAGACAATAATTTTTACGTAATGAAACAATTATAATTATTTCAATACCAATTATACGCGACTGTATATTGGTTGAATTTCGCTTTGTTTAACATCTTTTGATGTTCAGTTCTAAGCTTTAGATTAGATAAAGGCGCGTACTAGAAGCCAGTGACCGATCACTTGTAAAGTTCTGTTATTATTATTAGGTAACATCCTCGTACGTACTTATTTTGAAAATAAATTGTACTCCGTTCGTTGTTCGACTGGCAGAATGCGCTAGAAGCTCAAGTCCGCCCTTCGACAGCCCACGAGTGGCTTTCGGTATTACGATAAAGTTTAAATAATTCAGTGATAATTGAGTTTGAAAAGGATCATTGAAAATTATTCAATTTAATTGAATTCTCTCCCTATCTTGTTTCGTAAACGATAAAAATACGAGAAACGAAAGATATTCCAAGGCAAAGTGGATTTATCCTTTTGTTTTATCTCTGTGTTGAGAGCGGCCGCGAAAAGTGGCTCACAGTGAAAATATTCAGAGTCGAATCAAAGGGTTGGATTAAGCGAAGCGTTTGAGGATACCTCTTGTTACATGTTTTATTTTGACTATTATACCATCGCGCGAGCTCCCTAACGGGGGAGGTAGATAACACCGAATGCCAAATGTCCTTAACTTACAAAGCTGATGTGCGTCTACATTCATTACTGTGTCCGTTCATGCATCCCGTTTTCCAAAACTCCTAATTCCCGTTTATATCTTTTTATTTAATTTAGATCTTTTTATTTTATTAATTTAATTTAATTTGTAATGATTTTACATTCAAGATTGCAAAATATCGCTAGCGCTATAGACAAAGCATATATATAGTAACAGGTAACAGACGTACTGAGTGTTCATGATAGATATTTATGTGATATAAGTACATCATTCAATTATTTGCGCGCTCCGGAAGTGAACCCGGGAACTTTCAAAGTGCATTGACGCGGTGCTCATTAAATCAAATCGCACTACATCAAGGATATTATCTTGAAATAGTGGGAAATAAAATACTTTAAGGTACTAATTAAGATATTTTGATTGTAAACGTCTTTTTGGATATTTAATATTTTTGGAAATGTAATGTTCGTTTTTCACTAGGCAGTAAAACTTAACGTTATTCGTGTTTATTGCGATTTTTATAAAATTAAGCTTTTCACAGAATCATAACATTTCATTTATATAATAATTGACTCAGAATATTATTATCACCACAAACATCTGATCCCATTTAAAACAGAGCCTGTGCTACGGTAACCAGACTGCTGATAAACATACATTTATACATTGTACATTTATAAATATATATTTACTTATATAGATAACTGTAGTTACAGACATCAATATTCACGCTTATCACACTGATGTTTGTGTCGGAATGGGAATCGAACCCACAACCTTTAGCAAAGAAATTTACTGATTGTAAATGGACAAAAAATTCAAAACCTCTCGCTGATATTACTACTTGGCTATGTAGTACATTATCGTTGTTGAATAAATTAATGTATATCCGATAAAGATATTTTGTATAATTTGGAAAATATACCTTACATTAATTATGATAATAATACAAATATTATTATTATGTAAATCGAGTTAAAAGCCTGTACTGATCGTCCTTCCGATAGATGGCCAAAGCTCGGAAACAATAAATAATTATTGCATTAAGTACGTTTATTGCATTCTAAATATTATGTTTTCCTTGTAAAAACCACATTAAAATTAAATTTCCCACATAATGTAGAAACAACTTACTATGTAATCTCAGTGATAATAAATGTATCTTTAAAATGTAACAACATACGCACGACACAACACGATTCCCGCAAAAAAAAATCACGACAATTTTAAAAGCGAATAATTAAATTTGAACAAATTGAAAAATTCTAATTTTGAGTTGTTTTGATGTTGGAGAATTTTAATTTGTGTGTCCTTTTTGTGTTTAGAATGTATTTACGAGAGTGCCGCGAGGACGAGAGACGCGCGCCCTCCGCGACGGCCGGCGTCGTACTGTCGGCGCTCGTCCTCCACCCTCGCCGGGGGCGGCCACACGTCGCCCGCGGGACCGAGCACAAGGAAGTGCGGCCGAAGCTCTCGCCGGTGTTTCGGCCATCTCATTGACGGGTTGTATCGCGAGGTGCCAGTCATGAGTCTATCGCGTCGCAGCCGCCGCCCGCTCGACTTTGTTACGTGCACTTTACGATATTATCCGCGTTTCCAGTAAAGACGCGCTGACACGATGACACACTTTAGATATTAAAAGTTTATAGACAGCGCGCCCGCCGGTCGTCCGCGTGGAATACTGCTTTTAGTTGGCTACGAAATATAACATTACCAATAACAGTAGACAAAGTTACTCCTTGTAATATTCGCTATCCGTCAGTGAAATTCCGATCAAAATCGGCAACGGGCCTCCATTTTAAGAATAAATTTGTCGTTGTAAGCACCGCTGCTTTCATATCGAGTGAGTATAAAATGAATTTTCCGAAATTACAAACAGATAATTGAATTTTATTATGTTAGTATTAATTTGTAAGTTTGTTACGGAGAGTAACAGGTTAAGAACTAGTAATAGGTAACTACATATTTTGAAGATTTGCTTAGATTTTTATTAATTGTTAGAGACCCGACAGCATGACGCTCGTTCCCTGGAAACAGGGAAGGTCGCTCGTGTGGGATGCGACTTGTGTTGATACAGTTGCTCCATCCCACATCCCGGCGACCAAGACGC
>DWUN01001012.1:0-18493 GCA_018249975.1 Passova gellias
TTTTTAATGAATAGAGTAATTCAAGAGGAAGGTTTGTATGTATAATAACGTCCATTATATAGAAGAGAAATACTGTTTTAATTTATATGGCAGAACAACGTTTGCCGGGTCAACTAGTATTGTACAATCAGAGGCGTATGCCATGCGTATGGCAGGCTCATTTCAAATTCGGTACGTCATCTGATATACATATAATGTTTCAAGTCGAATGTTTTGATTGAATGTCCGCAATAACTTCATATGGAATGTAATCGAGCTGTCTCCCTCGGGACAGCCGGTGTAATGTAGTCTATTGCAAAATGAATCGGCCATCCGGGCGGTCCGTCACGCACATGTACGTACTGCGCCCAATAGGTACGCTCGCAAACGTTCGATTCAATTTGGGATTTTGACCTCTGGGAATTGGCGGATTGCTTTTATCCTGCAAATTTGCAACGTACATATATAACGTACCTGCAACGTAAAAGTGTTCGTCACTATTTTTGTCAGTATTATAATCTTTTGTCAGTTAAATTTCTTCATCGAATGAGTGTTCAACTAAATGAAAGATCGCTTAAGGTTTTTAACATTACGTGGAAACTTTTCTAATTAAAAATGTTACTCACGTTCTTCTTTTTAATTTTCTTAACTTGATTTTTTTTGCGTTTACGAATAGGTACTTTTCTGTGAAGTTTTCATTCCATTCAATTTGTTAAATAAATTCAAGTGCAAATGTTGTTCTGAAAAATATTTACGGGTTTATGTTTACAGGAATACTGTTACAAGGCTAATTCTCACTAATTATGTTGTAATTTTGTTTTTGTAAATTACTTATTTAATTCTAAATCGACTCTAGTGGGTACTGCTTCATAATCAGAACGAAAATGATCCTGAAAGCCAATTAATAGACAATCAACGATGTAATTCACGACAAGTGCCTCGCGTACCTACTGTCGGCTAATGAACCTCTTCATTACGTTTTGCCCGCTGTCACAAACATTATCTCTTTGCAAACGCTGATTTAGCTTTAATTTCCAATTATCGGCTACTGCGGTCACTATAGTATTTGTCATGTAATTTTCATATAGAATTCATCATTTCATCTGAAATCGCATTAATTAACGTAATATCACATATATTGATGTTTGGCATTTCCTGGAGTCATCTTATTAGTAGCATCAGTGTTTATGGAAGGGTATACTTGTAAATGATTATGGGTAAAACCATAATGTTAATAACATTAAGTGGCCTAAATGGCACTTAAGTAATTCTAAGGTACAGTCGCAGTCAATCGCTATATAATTATGTTACATAATGATATATTACCTTGTCATAATAAGAGTACGGACTGCTTGTGAAATCTATATTTAAAATTTGCAATTTAAACAACACACATAGTATTTTAATAAATGCAATTCACGAAACCGGGTCACTTTACAAGTTATCAGCCTATTATGATATTTACCTCTACAATAAACAACAACAACAACATTAGGTATTTGCCAAATTTCTCAAATGTACCTGCCAAAAGCGTATCATATTCGATCCTGAGGTTCCATAACATGGAATAAAAGTTATAACTTTGCACCATTTGTCTGAGCTCGGGCCCCTCTGTGCTACGCTAACATCGACATGGGACTAAATACCTAATGTTGAAGGGTGTTCACCTCGCAAATATCTCCCCTTAGAGATGGTCGCTCCGAAAATATTCCACCCTCACCCTAATTCGAATAACTAGGAGTATCCCCTTACGTATTGCCCTACGCGTTGCCATGGTTACGGCGCCCTTCAAAATGCATCGCGTCATGTTTGATTTTGCTCCATCTTCACATAATGGTGTTCATACGATCTTCGCAAGATGTGCCTGCCAGTTTTACACCAGGTCATGGTTTTCTATATCGTAGGAATATTTAAGAATTTTAGAGTTGTTTGTTAACGTCAAACTTAGTATTGACATTGTCTCAGTACAGTACAGTAAACACCATATTTTCGGAGTAATTTCGATATAACTACTAATATCATCAAATATTCAATGTATGTATCACAATGTCGTGTCATATTGTTTTCAATTGTGAACTTTGTTTAGATGGCATTTCTAGTATAAAGTTAATATAAATATACATTTTTTATTTCTATATTATACAACCATTATTATTTTGCCTTCGTTATGTAATTTATAACAATACACAGGACGCTTTTTTAATATAGCGCTTTTAAAAAGGATATTGAGACCACTATTTGAATTAAATTAGCTTCGCGTTTCACGGCAGTAGCTACGTTGTTAAAGTTTTTGGCTAACGAGGAAGCTGCCATTATTGATGCGTTCACCCGCTCCATCCTCGGTCTCTTCTCGTACATTTTCTGCAATATTCACTAAAGCCCCACTATTTATCCGATATACCGTGCTAACCCTCGCTATGTATACAGGCTGAAATGCATTTACGTTGTATTACTTATCGGTTGCTTACGAAATTTTATAAAGCTCTGCTTCCTCGAAATTGAACCGTGATATAGCACTTTTGTGTTGCGATTTCATAGAAAAATGCGCCAGAGATTTAATTTGAAACATATCTTTTTCACATCACCTCAAAGTTTTATGGCTTGCCTCGAAAATAATTGTATTACAGTATTTTCATCGTCTAATAAATTATAAATTCGTAAATACCTTCTAACATGCAAGATTAATTTAGTTCAAGTTTCAGTCCCGATATTATTATGTTAAATTTAATTTAATTAATTGGGTCGTCGTAAATACAAATACGAACGTAAATTGTGGTAAACCCACCTTCAGAGAGATTTTTAAATTTGACCTTGTACGCTACAAGCTATGACCTCACTTCTATTTTCGAGATAATATCACAACTAAAACTAGACGAAAAATAAACCCTACGTACTTAAATGTAATATGATTTAGGTCGTAGTTACGTCATGTGATATCTTCCGAGAAAATTCGAAGAAGCGTCTTCTATCCGACTTTTTCCTTAACACGATATGACGGCTCGGACCCCGAAATATTACTTATTTCCTCGGTTTATATAGGTATTTGTTGTAATAAGGTCAGCGTATTGCGAAATAGTATCATGTCTTTCTTCTTAGACATATTTGAGAGACGTGGCGTACAAAACAGTGACTTGAAGGGACAGACTAGTTCGAGTACGCTTAGTAATTTTTACTACGTGCGTTTACTCATATCTATTTTATTATCGCAAAAAAAGAACTATTTTAGATAAATAAATCATTAAGAAAATATGATAAATATTATTTTTTGTTGTTCCAGGGATGCCGGTTTCCTGAAGATGGCCTCACGCACCCCGTCCCTTGAGTCGCTGCCCGGTGCCAACTCTATAGGTTCGCTGGAGCGTGGCTCCTTATCGCCCCTGACTTTGAGCGGCTCCTCGCCTCCCGCGAGTGACTCCGCCGTATGTGACCTTCGTGAATTCGACGGCCTCGACACTACTTGTGCAATTTGCCGAGAAACTTACACCGACCCCAAAGTACTCAACTGCTTCCACACTTTCTGCCGGCCGTGCTTGGAGAGAGAGCAAACGCACCCCGACAAAGTCACTTGCGTTAATTGCCGTGTGGACAGCCAACTGCCCGCTGGGGGTGTGCCAGCGTTGCTCACCAATCTCGTGATTGCAGCGGCCGTTGAACAGGAAGCAGACTTACTGCCCGCTGCCCGCTCGTCTAACTCACCTACAGCTCGTTGCACGGGTTGCAAGTCGAAGGAATCGGACGCTGTTGCTCATTGTCTCGATTGCGCTAATTTGCTGTGCCCTAACTGCGTCATGGCACACCAATTCATGCATTGTTTCGAAGGCCATCGTGTATTGGCTTTCACTGATCTAAAAGATGATAAGGGAATGCTTGGTTCTACTCTTTCCCCAAGCGGTGAAAAGACTTCCTTCTGTCCGAGACACAAAAATGATATACTTAAATATTTTTGTCGCACATGTTCCGTTCCTGTGTGCAAGGAGTGCACTATTCTTGAGCACCCGGCAGCCTTGCATGATTGCGAACATCTGGCTGATGCTGGGCCTAAGCAATTGGAATTAATGCATCAAGCCGTGACTGAAGCTAAAACTCGTGCTATAGAAATCAGGCATGTAGTTAAAACAGTCGAACACGCTGCTGGTAAATTACAAGTACAGTACCATAAAGCCCAAAACGAAATCAACGACACGTTCCAATTTTATCGCTCTATGCTCGAAGAGCGAAAACAAGAGCTGCTGAAGGAACTGGAAAGCGTGTTTTCGACCAAACAGATTGCACTTACTGTCGTCGGACAGAAAGCTCAAGAATCTGTTGACAAAATTTACCAAACTTGCGATTTCGTGGACAGACTCACGAAATGTGCTAACATTGCTGAAATACTAATGTTCCGGAAGCTATTAGATACCAAGCTACAGACCTTGATGAGCACCAATCCGGAGCAAAGTGTGCAAACTGCTTGCGAGCTCGAATTTGTCTCCAACTATCAAGCTATACAAGTCGGCGTTCGTAATACATTTGGATATGTGCGCTCAAGCTCGGAAGCAAATATTGGGCCAACGAAGCAACCACCCATCGCACGTCCCACTAACGGTTGTCTTTTAAATGGGGGTTCGTCATCCAGCAGCAGCAGCGTTAATGGAAGTTCTGGTAGCTTGAATGGTGGAATCCACTTACCTACGGGACTCAATGGTGTTCTGGATCGCCCATACACTAATGGCCTTCTTGGGCCCACTAGCCAATCAACATCCCCATTTGAGTCTAACATAATCTCCAAACGATTCAACAGCGCCAACAGTCTTGGACCGTTTACAAGTACTATCGGAGATATAAATCTTAACGGTATAAACCCGTATGAAAAATGGTCAAACGGTGGGTGTGACTCGCTTTTCCCCTCAACCACCCCCAATCTGTATTCGCTTCCGACTGAAACCCATACCGATCCTATTCTGGACTTGACCAACAAATTAATCTCTACTGCTATTTTTCCACCGAAGTCACAAATAAAGCGACAGAAAATGATTTATCACTGCAAATTTGGTGAATTTGGAGTGATGGAAGGACAATTTACGGAGCCCAGCGGCGTCGCGGTTAACGCCCAGAATGACATCATTGTGGCGGATACAAACAATCACCGCATCCAGATATTTGACAAAGAAGGACGCTTCAAATTCCAGTTTGGTGAATGTGGCAAACGTGATGGTCAGCTTTTGTATCCGAACAGAGTGGCTGTAGTTCGCACATCAGGCGATATCATCGTCACTGAGAGATCTCCCACACATCAGATTCAGATCTACAACCAATACGGGCAGTTTGTGCGCAAATTCGGTGCGAATATACTTCAGCACCCTCGGGGCGTTACCGTAGACAACAAAGGACGTATTGTCGTTGTTGAATGCAAAGTGATGCGCGTTATCATATTTGATCAAGTTGGTAACGTACTACAGAAGTTTGGGTGTTCCAAACACCTAGAATTTCCTAATGGCGTTGTGGTTAATGACAAGCAAGAAATCTTTATCAGTGACAACCGTGCACATTGCGTCAAAGTGTTCAATTATGAAGGCATTTATTTGCGTCAGATTGGTGGCGAGGGGGTGACAAATTATCCTATTGGTGTGGGCATTAACGCTGCTGGAGAGATCCTTATTGCCGACAACCACAACAATTTTAATCTGACCATATTCACTCAGGATGGCCAACTGGTGTCTGCTTTGGAAAGCAAAGTAAAGCACGCTCAGTGCTTCGACGTGGCGCTAATGGATGACGGCTCGGTGGTCCTTGCCAGCAAGGACTACCGTCTCTACATTTACCGGTACGTGCAGGTGCCGCCTATAGGCATGTGAACTACAACACGTCTCTATCTGAGGAGATCGGAATTACCGATGAACTCTATAC
This sequence comes from Passova gellias, assembly GCA_018249975.1. Lineage (NCBI taxonomy): Eukaryota > Metazoa > Arthropoda > Insecta > Lepidoptera > Hesperiidae > Passova > Passova gellias. The sequence goes on from DWUN01001012.1 coordinate 5,866, forward strand.
CAAATATGACCACTATAAAATGAAATAGTTTTCAGTCATAACGGTTCTGGCCATGTGTGTCAATTTTTAAATTGCGAAGTGAGAAGTGGTTATTGGAAATATTTTTTTTATGTGCAAGTGATATATTACGGCTGCCTCGATATGATCAAATAGAATAACGAAATAATTCCTACCACCATTTACGCCATGAGATCTCGACACGCATTATTTTTAAAACGAAACTCTAATGAGATTAGTTGTAGTATTGACGTTGTTATTGAGTACCTATTTGAAAAATAGAGATTTACCCGTTTGGTTCGATCCAGGTTGCGAACGGTTTTCGATCCTTATCATTTTTTGACCTATTGAATAATATTTTTTCATATCCCGCATCGTTAAATTAGGGATAAATATTAAGGGCATTTGTATTATTTAGCCCATTTGTTGGACCAATATTTTAACTATTATTACTTAACAAATTGTTAGACGTTAAGTGTGTGATTTTGTCGTAATAAGAGATCAATCGAGCGGTATTGTTGTTAGTTTTAAGATTATTCTTCGGCACAATGGCACTTCCTGTTTTTGATTAGCACTTATTCTGTGTCGATGGAAATATTATGATTATGAAACTATGTAAGAAGTTGTTACATTATTATTAGGTAAGTGTTAAATTGATTGAGCTGATATGGACAATCTTTAGTTACTACCCCTTTTTAAATGTAGTTACAAAATTAAAGGGAAATGTGATGTTAGGGGTTTTATCAATGACAAAGTTGACTGCGGCTTGCGTTTAGGCACATACTTCAATAGACTTTAGTGGATGTTACTAAAGTCATATTGTCGTTCTTACATCACAAGACGACCGAAAATGTTTTATAGCGCTCAGTCCGTTCAGAAAACTAGAATAGAATGACGCCAATCTTTTAAAACAGTAACCTCGAGTATTATAAAGCATTTTAGGTTATGTGTAACTAAAAATGATTAATGGTTATTATATTTTATTCTTGATTAATTATAATTGTTGGAAGACAGTTTTCTCTATTTCGACAGATGACGTCATTACCGCCTAGTCACTGAGAGCCCACGGATTCATAAATTCCTTAGTTTCGTTGTTTTATTTTATTAACGATTAGTAACATTTGGTTGATAATAATATTGTTTCGTTATACAAATCTAAGTATGTGTTTTAAATGTTTTTTTTATACATTCGACACGGTAGTAACTAGTAGAGCACGTAAGCAGTGGTCGTCTCATTAGATATTTTTTTGATGATTTTTCTGAGATTTTAGCAGATTTAGAGCACCATGATACGTTTGCGCATTTTTCTGGAGTATTAATAGCTTGCTCGGTATACAAAAGAATTATACAATTTGTTATTCTGGTAAGATATTTTTTATATAAAAACATCTTTATTTTTGTAGCAGTAGTATTATTATACGGTGCATGTGTAACGTTTACTTTCTTTGTATTTTATGAATATTATTATGCTATTATAATTTTTTTATTACATTACCGTGTGTTTGAGTGTGTTAGCTGAATTATTTTAGTTTGATTTTCATTAGTTTTGATTTTTTTCTTTAGTGAATAATGGTTTTTTTAGTACTTTTTTTATTATTTTGCTGAATCTATGACAATAAAGAGATCTGATGCGATCCATCGCTTCGGGGTCGAACATACTTTTTAACTATTGATCTGAATTAGATTATATCGTAGTTTACGCGATACGATTTGGTGATATTCCTACGCTCTTTGTTTTTATGTATTTAAACTTAACCATTGAAGACACGTCTTGAGATGGTCGCAGCTCTGCCCACCGTTGTCTTTTTGCAATACCTGCTTTACATGTGCCATACAACCATGTTGTGATTTAATAAGTGATATTTAGTGTTGTTTGTAAATATGTACCATACTCTACTGCTTTGTTAAATTTAATCATAGGATTACCTGATCGATTATTATCTTGAACGGTATCACCATCTACATTCGTCGGTGCAAGATAGGAAATAACATCTCCATCCCGATTGTATATCTCTATAATAGCAATGAATTCGTTATTGATTTACTATCTTATTTATTCATTAATATGATTAATTGAGTAGCCACTTGCACTAATTTCGGAGCATTTTAGATCAGCTTTCTCGATGATTTTGTTGTATATCTGAATTTTGCATTGTGCCGTGTACAGGCTGCACATCGTCTTGACGTATCTTCGATCGTATAATTAAATAGTCCTCCACCAAATCGCTGGCCATTAGATTAGGTGAAGTGGAATGCATGTCCAATCTTTAAGAGTCCAAATTTCAGTGATGAATCACCAATGATTTTATATATAGACTGCCCTGTTCCTAATAAATTAATTATTATATCTTTCTTAAGATCGGATAAATTGTTGTATTTCACTTAATCTACTGTGATAAATTGATTTGAATGTAATATTATCAATCGATTCCAGAATTGGACCGTCAGTCTCTGCTTTTTTTCAGTTTTTTTGACCGAATGATTTAGACGCGAAGTAAAAATAGGAATACATCTTAGTGTCGTTTAGCGCCAAATTCGTTCCATTGAACTGAAGCTACGTTAGAAACATCGGAACTCTGTTTAGGGTAATATTGAATCGATTTCATCCGAGGATGCAGCGTGAATAGCTTAATACGGTGCTTGCGTATGCGCCGTTGTCCAATGTTATTGCTACATCTACGAATGAAATCCTATCGATAACAACATACGCTTCTACTTAATTGAAATTCAACGTATTATATTTATATTAAGTATAGTATAGTGTATGAAAATTTATAAGGATTTGCAAATTATGACAATCGCTCATTTTTCGATTTTACCTAATATAAAACAATTCTGCAATTCTATTTTTTATCAATTTTTAAACAATATGGCAATGAGTTATTTTAATAAACATAAACAGGTAATTTAAGTTTTTAAGATTATTTTTATTATTACAAATTAGTTTTCGTTCACAATTAATTTGTGGTTTTGCATAATATAATAAGTATAAATGATTTTTTTGTGCGAAAAACATTTCATTCTTAAAAATTGCATTTCTAAAGCTTGAGGACTGATTAAAATTGAAACATGTTTTGTCTTTAAATATTTTGTCGATGTTTGTTGTTATAATTATTATATTTTTTAATTATTTGTATAAACAATTGTTCTTTAAATTAATGTACGTCGTTTTGTTTTGAATTATTTTTGTTGTATAATTGCTTTTTTTTATAATAATACCAGTTCATTGCAGTTTTACTGTGTGTTTTATTTTATTTTCTTTTTATTTGCCCAAGTAGTTGCTATGCTATATACCTAGAATTGGTTGTAACTATTTTAGTGTTTCTAAACTAGTTATGACCTACTGGAGTCAATGTTTGTGCTAAAGGAACTTTGTCATATAAGCAGTCTGTGCCTTAATCTTTAAATAAAGAACTCTTCATCTGTATCTCTTCGTCGGGACTAGGATAATTTTTGAGAACAACTCCAATCTATTTCTTGCTTTTCTTCTTTAGGTATAAGTCTTTCTAGTTCCTTAACACAAACATTACGCGGTGTGGCGGTAAATCCTGCGTGTGTGTATTTATCTATATTTTTGGGAATCATGTGTGTGTGCGCATTTTTGATAAGAATTCAATTAAAACAGTTGGTGTTGGGGAACAAACGTTGGCATGAAAACGTAAGTATTGTATTAGAGTTAAGTATCCTTACACAACGTAGATGAGCACCCATTTAAACGTGGATTTGAATCGTCAGTATCAAGTAGTTGACTGCACAATATACATTAGCAATTTTTTTATACACAACTACATCATGGGCCCTATCTAAACTTGCTTCAATTATTAACTTTGCGTCTTATTGGCCTCCATTTTTAATCAATACCATAGCATAAATACCGGCAGTTCTAAATCGCTGCACATAATGGTTGTAAGATATGAGAATGACATGATATTTGGTATACAAGCATATTTAAGTATAATTTTTCTTTAGTCCGTCTGATATTGAACAAAAGTTTATTTTCAAAAATACAAGTTAGCGTGGAAATGCAAGACTCATCTTTTATGCTATGGTATTACATCAAATGCTGTAGTTGTAGATAGCAAAGTTAGTGGTCGAATAAGTTCCTGCTCAAGCTTCATGAAAAATCTTGCAAAACAAAGCTCATCAGTGAATTAGGCGGTAGTTTCGAAACACATACAACAAAACTTTGTAACTTTAACTACATATTCTTATGAGTGTAGGGTTAAGAACTATTTGTATTCTAAAGTAAGTAATCTTAAATATCCGAAGTAAGCTTTACTTTTCTACGAAAATGTAGCTATTAACTTTACTAGCTCTATGGACCCTGTTTCCCCTTTCCTACAGCAGCACTGCTTCAGACCCTCGAAGGCTCTGTTCAAAACAACGTGAAGTAAAATTTAATTGAATTTGGCTATTTTAATTGACCGTGGTGCAGATACGCGTTGCCTTTGTAAAGGAGAATACAACATTTCCAAAAATAGTAACACCTGCACGTCAGCGCTGGTGGTAAGATTAAAGGAATAATTCAGGTACTTTCAGGTTACTAAATTATAATTTAGTAACGCAGTTGATATCTAAAGCTTTGAGTAACTTCAATTTTTCTTTTCTGCAATTTATTTTAAATTTTCGAAACGTATCAATGTTGTATGTATCGCGTTGATTTAAACGGAGCTCAAATAAGCGCTAACCAAAAACCACTATTTCCAAGTCAATTAATCTAGGGAACATTATACTACTAACTAGCACTATTAGTGTAACGTAAGCACAGAATAGGCTTACAAGATTGTTTATAATTTTATACTCCGCCGTTCTCTTAAGATTAAAGTTAAGACCATTAATACGATAAATATTACATTCAGCGCAATCACAAGTCAAAAGTCATTTTATTTTACGAATATTACAAAGGAATTTCGCGTCCATTTCAGTAGCTGAACATCGAACGAACAACAATTCAATTTTGAACAATTCAAATGCTGCTGTGTTCCTTGTTAGAATTTCCCATTTATTTACCCCGCTTTCGATTTTCTTCTCTCCCTTCAATCTTATCGTCATCGAATCAATCTTGCGTGAAAACGCTGTAAGTGGTCAAGTCCAATTGATGTTGTGCGAGTACACTCGAGACGTCAATATACAGGCATTCAAGTGGTCTACAATGATCATTGATGAAATTTCAAGCTTTTACTTAGTACCATCATTGATTACGTTCACGTACAAAACACTATTATTGTTGATGGAAAAATATTAATCACCAGGAAGTGTGTAGAAAACTGTAAATAATTTAGAACAACAACATTCGTAGCATTACATGTTAGGCATAAGGAGTGTCGTGACTTACGGGACGGAACCGTTGAAAAGTAATCTAGCCGGTTTGGAGTGTTTTGAGAGAGAGTGTGTATTTTTATAATGGAAATTATGAAAACGTTTAGTATGTATTTGTAAGATGTTATTTAGATCGAGGCGATGTTATTTGAATGTGAAATGTAACGTTACTGGACTATTGTTGAGCGGCTCGGGGATATCCGCGTGGTCAGGATTAGTGTCGACTTGTAAGGGTTTAACTGTAACCATATCTGTAGCTATACTTTAACATTGTTTGAAATCGATTTTTGCGTAACGGTTAAAAAAATCACCTGTTAATGTATTCATCAACGTAGATAATAATGTATCAATGTTAGCTTGTCAGATTGTATGGTGACCATTCGGTCATCTATATTACGTAGTGGAACGTTGAATTTTATAGAACTTAACGATACGTTATGTATTACTCGGTATTGTGAATACATTGTCGCTTCTACGGCTGCAAATCTGATCGGTTTAAGATCCGGGTGTGCGCAGCGCTAGCGACAATTGTAGATATGTCTACATGATTGATAATTATTATTCTTATATAACGATGTCTGCACGGTAACAGTCCGTCTTTTATTAAGAATCACGTTGTTACGTGAAACTGCGGCGTGCGTCACGTCACTGTGAAGACCGGTCGCAATAAAGCGATCAATTGCTCAGGAATTGTATTAATTTTCTCATTAAATTTTGATAATTTTAACGTTATATCGATCATCGCTTTCATCGATTATATCAAGCGGTGACTTTGTATCATTGTTGAATTTCATTAATTCGCTAATTAAGTCGTACTTTAGTGAATTATGCACAGAACGTTGGTGTTTCACTTGATTTTTGAGATATTTTTCCTACAATATGCAATACATGCAATGATTTTACTGTATTCCATGACTGATATTAAGTTTTGAAGAAAACATAAATATCTGAATATTGTGTAAAACGGATTGTGTACTGTTACTCTCATAATAGTAGTGTGAGGGGAGATATGAGAGCTAAATTTCAATAGGAAATTTGTATCTATGCATTCACGATCTGTTGAGGTGATTTTGTGTGTTAAGATGAAAGTAACAAAGCGCATATGAGCACAAACCATCCATCCCCAAAGATAATTCTGAATGTTTTAAATTTAACTCGCGTTTGAATTTATAATACAATTTTATTGTAAAAGGAAATATTTTACTATCGCTTGTGTTAAGTAGAAAACGTGTTCAGATAATAGTATTTATTTTCCCAATGATATAATTTTGTATTAACAGATTTTGAAGTTTTCTTAAAGTGTTTTATATAATATGGATTCTACTTAAATATTGGATTTAGATATAATATTTATAATAAAAATTATTAATCGTCGTACATTTATAATTCTATGCATTTCTTTGCTGTTCGTGTAACGTAGTGTCATCTGTATATTTGTAAGTTGTTTTAACACAGACCTTGCGGAGAGCTCTTTGGTGCCCGATCGTGAAATATTTTGAAATGGACAAATGTTACTTTCATTAAGGTTAGACGGTTATCTTGCAGTGCCATTATACAAGATACGCTCTTTGTGTTTATGTGCTCATCGTATATGAAACTTCTGTTCGAGCTTCTGTGGTATGTGTTCCAGTACGTCGAGATTCTCTCAGCGGATAATTTCCGGAAAGGAATCTTATGTGAATAAATGACTTACAAACATACAACTTCACATACTATAAACTTTATTTTCCTATCGTGTGTTAAGGTAATTTACTCTATATAATTATAAGGTGTGATTTTGGTTAATGATAATGTTTTTGTAGGAGGAAAGATTCCAAATGAAACTGCATAGAATAGACGATGGATTAGCTAATGACATATCAAAAAGTAATGTTTCTTATTATTAGATCGATGTTTGAAGGGAAGGAATGGTTAGTGAAGTTTGAAAATTTTGAAGTTTGACCTGATGACAATACTGAGCCAGTTTTCTCGATGTTAAAAGTTAAAATTGAAAGAAAATTTTAATAGCAAATTGTTTCACGTACTGAGACGTAACATATCATCCACCTAGTGGAGTGACATTGGAAATAGATGAAAATTAAATAGACGAATTGGCTTTTGTTAATGTTTGAGGAGCTGTTGGAAAGGTTTGAGCGAGAAAGCGACAGTTTGGAATCTTTCTCAACGAAGCTAGTCGCCGGTGAAATTGCTTTTAGGTAATTAAATGTTAAACGTAATATGTGTATGCACGTAAGTTTAAACTAATTAATTATATGATGCTTGAATTGTCCACACACAAATTTTAAACATAATGACATCCTGCCAGATTTAAAAACACTGCTTATGAAAAATAATTTTTTAAATTATATCCTACTTAGCGTTATGGTGTAGTGTGTATTTTTAGATATGGCATTGTCTATGTTAGTCTAGTGGTTAAGACACCTTGAGCTTTGAACAGTCTATCACCAGTATTTTTACATACGAATATTAATATTAGAGCAGATTCACCGAATGCTCTCGGTAGTGTATAATCACTGTAGGTTTAAGATGTTTCGACGAAACGAATTGTTTCTCACATTTTTCTATTAAAGATGCTTCGCTGAGCATTATGATTTGAAACACTGAAAATTCCATCTCGCTGGTAAAATCCATTGCGTTGAAAACGTGTGCGTGTGTTGGATACACAGTGCACCGTTAGCTTCTTCTGTAAATAAGGCCCGTCATTAGTCTGATGACGTCTGTAAAGACATGTAAACTTCAGTAATCTTACTATTACGTACTACTGAAACACCATTATACGTCGTGGCCTTAAATTATGAAAAAGTCATTTAAATTTTGTACAAACTTAAATATTTCCGTGTTTCAAACGATCATTATGATGCATTTATGGTACGATTTAAATATATGTATTAATTGTAATCTTGTACCCGTATATAATGTCTAGTTTAGGTGTTGCCGTAGCATTCTGTGTAGGTATCGCTTCATCTACGTCCTAAAGTATTGATAGTCGTTTATTTTGGAAATTTCAATTCGTGCATATCCCCAAAACATTAATAATTGTTACCTACATTAGTTACTTTGAGACTGTTCAAATTGTACTCTATGGAGTTTTCTCTAAGGGAAAGGGCTGTTTTAGCAGATATTTTTGATACAATGAGGATAATCGAAGGGAAACGATGATGTGTTGTAGATAAACGATACCGGGTAAAGCGGGCGCCGCTCTGCGTGCTTTCGGGAGCCGCCCGGACACTTGTTGAGTATCTTTATCGGTCTCTTTCACATCTACCTTATAAGTATGGATAATGTTACTGTAACGAAAAAAAAACAATGTTGTTCTTATATGAGATGCGATAGATTTCGCTAATAACTTGTTGTTTTTAATATATTCATAATATTTCCTTTATTTTTTGTACTCTTTAGTATTAAGATAAATATAAAATAAAAACTATTCAATGTTGATTACTCTAAAAACAATAATGTACGTGTTAGGATCGGTGTAAATTAGTTTCCCCGAGAGCCTTACTAGCGGAGAAGCCTTTTCCTTAGACCGTTAAACTTTCCTGTTTCTGGTTTAATTGTAAAAAAAATGTACGGACATTGTGGGTATTGTGACGACTTGTCAAATCGAGGAATGAAATATCATCGAGAAGAACAACCGTTATGTTAGAAAAATCTTCATCAAATCGTCGCCTTACACTTAATATTCTATACCTTTCCATGTTTTCCATAAAATAGTTTTTACTACTTCCACTTCTATTGTAACAGTTCACCACAAAACCTCAACAAAATTCAGTTATAGCTCTGGCCTAGCAATGTTTTAAGGTAATTTTAAGGGTTCATCATTTCTTACTTAGGTCGTATGACTCAATTTTAAGACTGATCACAGAAGATTAAAAGTAAAAGTCTAAAAAATATATGGATAATTATTTTTAATTTTTAGGTATACAATTATTCGGTTCGCTTTACATGGCTCCAGGTGACAAATTGAGGTTAGAGTTTATATATAAATGAAATTTGATAGAGAATTGTGTTGGATTTGTCAATTTGTCAGCTTGAGTCACTCTCTCTATGTTTTCTGTCAACACCTTTCTATGTCTTCTTTCTAAGGACGATGATAAACGAATTCGATAAAGAAAATTGATTAACTTAACGAAGGTAACGTTAACTTCAAACATGTTGACATTACTGTTAAAAATTGGTGGAAAAAAAAATTGTAAAAGTAAAATATTTGTTGCCAAAATGTTGTTAGGGATAAACGTGTAGTTATAAAATTCGGTTGTCACATGCATAATTAAGTTGTTCTTGGGTGGTTCGAGATTAAGGAGAGTTGAAAAAAAATTCCAATGATATATTTTTTCATAATGAACTTGAATGCTAATCGGTACTTAAGGATTATATCTGTGTAGTAATTTAAATCTAACGTGTGGTAAAATATATCATTGCCACGATTTGATCTTGCGTCGATTATTTTTAAAGCCCTTCTCGTAACTTGATCGAAGTCGAAGCGTTTCTTGCTAAGAAACGTTTACGGACTATTTTAAAGGAACTCGCCAGTATGTCGGCGTGGACATTTGAGGGCGCTGCTAGAGAAATCGTGGCAAATGATTTAGTTGTTTAGTGTTCATGTTATACTAGATTGTATTTGACAGTTTTGATGTTTTGAAAAAAAAACCGACTCACCTGTTTCCGCCTTCGCACCTTTCAAGTCAACCCCACTGATATTATTTACGGCATTGTTTAATTTATTAATAGTTACAGTTTTGACAACGGTTAAAAGGAGCAATTTTATGTACTTGTCATTGTTAAATTCTAATTTATTATTATTATTTTTTTAATCGTAATTTATTGTATTTACGGAGCTAGTCACAGATATTATGATTAGTTTAGCCCTAAGTTTTTTGGTACTTTCTTATGGTAATTTTTCGTGGTACTTTATTGGTGTGTTTTAATAGTGTTTCAGCGTGATTTGAACGCCACTCTCTAGTCAGGGTTTTCGACATTTGTAGTGTGTCATTTAATCTCTTAGTATGTAATCAGTTTTAGTGCTCTAATTTGCGAGTGCTCGTTTTCTCAGAACCCCTGCGTTGGAACAATGAGTATTAGCCTTTAAGTTAGTCGATTGCATGACTAATATTAAAATTCGTTTGTCGCTATTGTAACTATGGCGCTTAAAGGATTAATGTTTTCATAAGATCTACGATCATCTACATTACCCTCATCGTATGTTTTCTGTCTTTTCAATATGTCCACTACAATGTGTATTGTTATTGGTTTCCGTTTATTTACTTATAAGTTCACCACAAATCCACAATTTATGTCAACCGGATTGTGTAAAGATTTTGTAATATGAAAAACAACCATATATTCTAGGTCTTATTTTTCTAAAATAATGATGGATATTTAGTGCTTTTTGAAGTTTTTGAAACAATAAGTTCACTTGCTTACGCACAAAAAATATTACTAATTTTTTCTTGATCAATAAACTGTTAGGTTGCTTCAAATATGTAAGATCTGTTAGTGGTTTTAATTTGTAGACGTAAATTTCAATTTACACGAGATGTGGTCCACGCATCAGTTACTGGAGGAGATTTACCTGTACACAGCAGTGGGACAAAAGGTTGCATAAAATAAAATATACATTGAATATAACACAATCATTGGATTGGCTACGGCTAATGTTTTCATGCAAAATGCATGCATTGCAAAATTCACACTAAGATTTTTCCCAACAGTGACATTTACGGAGACTGGGATCTTACAATATTTGAAGTAACCACAAATAATCATACTACTATTAATTATTCAATGGCAAAGCCGTAAATATCTTAAGTTTTTTAATGGCAAAAATATATTATGCTGAGTGTTAGAACTAGTTATACTCATTTTATTATAACTATAGTGTTTCGTTCATCTTCCAGTACCTAATACAAGTTGATTTAATGTTTCCTGTGTGTAGTGCGTTTGTGTTTCTCATTGTGATTTTATTTTGTTTTTGCTATTTATTTTAAACTCGCTTATTACGTAGTGTTAAATGAAACAAGGATTGTGCTCAAGTCTGATCCAGATGAGGCTAAACGCGTGCTGGACTCGACACGTCTCTCCGCGTTTCGATATAACAGTTAGTGCGTGAGGCAAACTAGCTGATATCATCTGTCCTTGTTACTCGTGGAAGTTCATAATATGCACGGCCTCAATACATATAACGTGGATTGCTACAGGTTATGATTATAAGCAAACGACTCGTCTCGTCAATACGCGGACTTATCGACATCAATACGGCCGCGTGTTCTCTTCGTGCGTGTTTCATCTCATCTGGACCATCGCCTGCAGCTCTAAAGCCACGTTCGCTTCAAAGTTACATAAAAACGTCGGTGTTCTGAATTTTTTTTTGCGTTTCTACGTTAAGTTGTACCGTATCGCTGTGTTGCGTTAAGCTGCCGTATTATGTTACACGTTATGTTTGTCGTGTTTCTCTATACATTTATATTACTGTTTTAATGCGCTTTGCAAAATTTTAAATGGTAGCACAAAAATTAATTGTTGTAACTCTGATCACGTTGAATGGGATCCGGCTTAACGTACCGCAGTGAACGTTTGAATTGCCATTTGATTGATCATCTTTAAAATATTCAGTACAACTGTCTCTCCGAGCGTGCTAATTGTAAACGGTTGTCTAAACTTATTGTGTTTGATGAAATTATTTTATTTATTGACGTGCGCGGTATCGCTTTTGAAACATTCCATATTTGAAGGGTTCTATATAAGGTTAGTTGATGTAATGATTTATTTGTGTTGGATAAAAATCGTCACGTGTGGGTTGGACGTCATTTATATAATAAGCATTTCTGTACTTTCCTGTAACGTTCGATATAACGAGATCGAACGTTAGTATTCAATATTCATGCATACACACTACTTGTTATTCAGGTAACAATAAGTTAGCGATTAAGAATTGATGAATATAATATCTGATGATAATTTTACTTGTATGTTGTATTAAAACGATGAACACGAAATAAAAAGTGGTTTGAGGATGTGCGTTTTATTTTTCTAACACCTAACCTTCTGAAATGACAGACATCAAAGTACAACTAGCCAGTGTCTTACGAAAGCATAATTAATATTAATATAGCATACGAACATAATTTTATATAAAATTTGTTGCGAGAAGGTTTTATACTTAGAGTACAGTTTTATACTTAGAGCTTAATGAAATATGTTGATCTTTTTTTTTTATACTATGAGAGTACCGAACTAGCTGGCAGCAGTCACGAGTGGCCGCTCCCGCCCATGGACATCTGCAACGGACCTCTAACAAGGCTGTAGGGATGGG
>DWUN01001013.1:0-18486 GCA_018249975.1 Passova gellias
ACAATTGCTTCACGGCAGAAATAGGTGTGGCGGTGGTACTTCCCCGGGCGAACCGTATACAGGTTCTACCACCTACAAAAAGAAAAATGGAATATGTTTATTTAACTCCAACAATTTTGTTGATAAAATTATGCCAATGTAGGTATAAGGAAGGATATGCGAGTCTTAGAACAGGTTTTTTTTTTTTTCAACTCAAAAGGCAAACGTGTTTTATTTGAGTATACTAAGTTTAATATAATACGGTATAAAGTTTATTTTCAGAAATTACACATTCATATAAAGTTTTTATACGTAGTTAAGTAAATCTTATTGGTAGGTATTAACAAATACGAAAATTAAAAATAACATTAAATTTATTGAAATACCTCTGCGCACGTATTTAAATTAATTTAATCAGCAAATAAGTTGATTTTATGTCAGTCGTTTTATAAATAAAGATTCCTTTACTCATATTATGCTTCTCCGATACGGTGTGTGTTGACGCTAGAGTTAAACATTATCAAAATTAAAGCAACCTTCTAGATCTAGATTCTAAAGGGTTGACTTGGTTGTCAGCGAAACATTGAAAAGTCTGTGAAAGTAACGTTTGCGTAACAAAAACACAAGTCATTCCGTAGCATTTCTAAAATATAATCTTGTCGAAACGGATAAATATTAGAATGTAAGTACATAATAGTATGGCTACTTACTGTCCCAGATAGGATGTTGTTGGCACCCGTAGTTGATGTCGGCGAGGGCGCTCCGCGTCACTGCCGTCGCTCGCTTCCTCAAGCCCGACCGCACTGCCCGAACCACCCGCCGACCTGAACGAGTACTGACTTTAACATAGCTTTACACTCCGAACAAATCCAGCCTCACAATGGCAGTGCAGCGGACATTGCATAACTTCATAATTTGACATCCGCAATCGCTGCACTGCGCTTACAATTACATTTACTTAATTGAAATAAGATAAATTGATAGGGGAGTCATATAAGTAAATAATTTATGAAACTACTTACGGAATGGTACAGCACAGATTAGTTCATTATTATTCGATAGATTTAGATTTATAATTAACAAGATATATTTGCCTATGAAGAAGTAATCGGTTAACAAATTTATACAACTATACATTGTTAACTGTAGATTTGTTCCTAAGTACCTAGAGTTTTTATTAAATAATAAAATTTACAAATGTCTTCAATAAATACGAACAAGAAATATTGAACATCATTATACAACTAGTTGGTGTATCAGAAATTACCAAGACAACGGAGAGCATCACGCTTATCTCGCGCAACTCGAACATCTACCGACGAAGATCAGCAATCGGGAGCATTGTTATGGAAGTAATCGCTAAATCGACATTTCCCATACCCGCCCACGTTCGTGCACGTGGGAGGACATGAACATGCCGATCGTTGTCTAGAACTCGGCAGCTGTTAAGTTTTTTACGAGATAGTTTATGAAAGGGGTAGATAACACAGAATATAGCGTCGCCTAAGGCCTGATTAATAGCAGCTGTTACATAAATGAGAGCACTCTACGTAATGGACAGTAGGTAAACTCTACGTGGCTATATCGAAATAATACGTATCAGGCGTTAATTAAGTTATTTTTTACATTGAAAGAGTATAAAATTATTAATCATAATCTGAGTCTGCATAAAAAAATTATGTAAATTTTAAATAGACAATAGATTCACCTGCAAAAAAAGATTAGAAAACTCTGCATTGTAGAATATGAAGACTGGTATAATAAATTAATAATAATATTGAAAACAGGTATCATTAGAACAAAATGTATACTTAACAGCATTTATGAACAAATGCTTTTTAGCGAAACCAAAACTTTTAGTTTTGAAAGAATCATCTTCATAACTGTTTCAACAAAATGTTTCAACTAATTTTTAACCATTGTAGCCACGAAATCCATAGACATAAACACAGACTACGCACTACGTACTAAATAGAAAAATATTTGTTTAAAACTTCACCGAATATATTTATTAGTATACTTAATGTAGTAAAACGTACAATTAGTTGGAGGTAAAAACCTCGACATTAGTACTGTGACTCTGTAACTTAACCTTTTCTATTGCGTGCGCGACCGCATGTACTGTTCATTGAACTATGAAAACATTCGAGCGCAAAAGTACGGTAATAAATAAATTGTCAACAATTTAGTCAAATACTTCATAGGCCAGTTTTGTATAGATGGACTAATCTTATCTTTGGTGTTTGGAGAGAGTAAAAATCATTCAGTTTCCGCTAAAACGTTGATGGATGCATAAGGCTTCATCACGCCTAATGTCGCAGCATATCTGCCTTACACAGTCAGTCAACCAGAACACAACGGAATTGTTGCCTCTACGATCGAAACAGGTTAATAAATAAACCGGGATATAGGGTAAAAAATATTTATCTGTGAGACTGACTGGCAAAATACTTCCGCAGGCGAAAACTGAACCGAGCACTTAAGCATTCAAAGGGACCGCTGCATTCCCTATACTTTCCGATCTCCTCAGCCATCTATTTGGGAGTCGGCGCTCAAGAAACAAAACGAAATAATACGCGAGTAAAGTAAACATCGTCATTATCAGAATAGCTACTCCGAAACCACTTAGAATACAAATGTCCTCAAGACATGAAGAATTCAAACAAGGCAAGTGCCGTTTCACGATTACAAGAAAACAATTTGAATAAGTTTGGTTATTACATAGTCATTCCGTCCATAGCATTCTTACATGTATTTAATATGCTATTTATACAGATACAGCAGAATAGTATCTCATAAAAATAAATGCAAGCATACATCATTCATTTAACAAAAGCGGAAGTAGTGCATATTTTAAAAACGTATTTTTCATAAATAACTCTGCATACAAATGCATACGCAAAATAATTTATGAAAAAAAAAATATCTCTACCATTGTGATAGTTGCAAATAACGAGCATGCCACGTAATATTAGGTACCTTGGCATTCTAAGCTCTCAAATAACTGCAAGCGGGAACTAAGTCTTGGTAACTAGATGGGTTATGAACTCGATACACGCCATGCCGATACCTAGAAATAATGTAAGCTATCAAGCCCTCTATTGGTTATTCAATATAAGACAACGTTTCCCAACCTGTGGATATATTTTTTAGCCATCTCACGCTTTACTTAGCTTTGGAGATCACGTTAAGCAGTTTTGAGATTTCTAGTTAAATAACAATATGTCAATCTAGCCACATGACTCTAGCCACTAGAGTCGTCGAAAATTTTAAGACACACGCTCTTAACTGAACGGGATCTTCAACAATTATACTAATGCGCATTCAGCCCGGCTTACATGTTATATAAACTAAAATGTTTTCAATCATTACCAATATTGTAGCGAAAAACACTGTTTGTATATTGCACGGGTAGTAACGACTGAACTTATTCTTGATTAGACGAAACATCGGACTTATTTCGCTCATATAGTTTACAATAACCAGAAGGTTGAGAAACGATATACTAGAGTTAATTTATTTAACGCAGAGAAAGTTAAACACTATGTTTTATGAAGTTCAAAGGATATAAAACTATATAATAAGTAGGTTATACATGTATATATAGCTTCGTTGTCTCCTACCATTTCTCAATTTACTGATTGATTATTTTATTTTTGACACTTACGATAGTATGTAGTTTCTGGAATGTAAACTTTTAATATCCCAAATTTAGGACCTTCAATTCATTACTTGACCCCTTATTTTAATACAGTTTAAATAGAACTGATAAAAACTTACTTAAACTAAGTTCATGCAATAGATTTTGAATATTTAGATTTGAATATAATAATAGTAAATAATATCATTGTAAGGTAGGAATAGGAATAGGAAATGTATTGGGAGTATATAATTTAATATTCACAATCTTAAAGAATTTACCATACAAAATGCCATGTATAATTATCTAAGCTAAGTTTGATTTTATAAAAATTGTATTTTAGTCTTTCACAATTGGAAACCTGTTTTCTCTCGGGGTGAGATGAGTTAAGGCTACAGTCTACCACGATGGCAAAGGGCACGTTTGAAAACTACATGTCGTAAGAAACATCACGAAGAAATTTTAAGGTATATGTTTAATCACAATATTTTTCTTTAGGTTGTAACGAGTAACATTAAATCTTAGAAACGTATATCTTTATAAACTTAAAACCATAAATTTACAAATTGGCTGCGTAACTCTTAAATGAAATAAAATTTCATGCCATACATTTTCTCGTAACAATCAAACTAGATATGTAAATAAATTTCATTTAATAACTCACCGAAAAATTCTCTTCAGGCGACTAATGACTTGATATTTTATGTACACTTTTAACACACGATAACGTATTGTGGCGAATCGTTTTACCTCAGCTCATAATTGTGAAGAAAATTCATTTTGCGACACCATTTCTAAAATCCGCATTAAGTTGTCGTATTGGCCGACACTCGAATTACATAAGCACATAAAGTACTTAAAAGAATTGAGATACATCTAAATCGTTTTTTTATTTAACGATAAGACAATATCGATCGATCTTTCCTGTATGAAATTCTGCGTTCGGAAATAAGATATTAACGCGAAAATTTATTCAACTATTTCAGCTCTCTAATACGTTGTCGCGTCTAGAAATTTCCTATTTATAAATAGTTTATATTAAATCCAATATGATAACGCAGTGCGCAACAAGCAACCGTGTGAAAAACGGACACTCTTACGTACCTAATACAAAGTATCGGCCTCAATGATGACTTACAAGCTAATGGGATTATAATATTAAATAGTTTCAATTTTAATTTTTTATCTGTTATGCAATATTACGTCATAATACAAATTATTGGACCTCCGAAATGACAAAAACGTTCAAAGTATTATTCCCGCTATCTAGTAGATATAAATTATTGTTAAATATTAATATGTGACGTCGGCCTTAATATATTTACAGTCTTAGCAATAATTAGACCATACATGACGGTAAATTGCCCTTATATAAAAGCGACGTTAAAGGATAATAAGCTTTTTATTACAATATGAAAGCTGTCGTGTATGGTTTATTCATAATTAAAAGATACTTTTCATTCGCATAATCGAGTTAATACATGAACGATAATGATTCTAAACCTATCCAATAACTTCTTAACGGATGTAAATCCACTATTTTATACCAGTTACTGGTAGCAGTTTTTATAAGTCATAAATATCATCTTGTTTTAAATTTAATTACGCTTATCTAATTGAGGAACGTATGAATACGCTTATAGTTGTCAAAAGCCACACCACATATTTATTCACACAACGTAACAAGAAACCGATTGGCCGACAATTGTATAGAAATTTTTATCTCAGCTTTATTATAGTTACATTAATAGAAAGTAATGTCTACGGTTTTTAATATATTTTCCGTCCACTTCACTGTACACTTCCATACTGTCCCTGGCCCTAACAATCAGACCTGTCAACTGATCCGCTCTTCAGTGCACGGGATAATGGACCAAGAAGAAAGGAATTTTGATACTAATATTGCTTGAATAATGCTCCCTTCTGGTGAAACATGCGCAATGGTGCAGCGCGCATAATATTGATTACAATCTGATGTATGATAGGAAAAGTGGCGGCAATTTTGTCTTTGTAATGCTTGGATGCTTTTCAATCTGCGCTTTTACTATTGATATCGAGGTAGTTGTGGAAAAACTAGCAGCGGTGATTCCCACAGTATGTGATAAAAAACAAAAGAGAAATTCAAACATTTACAAAGTTAATTAAGAATGCAAACAAGAGAAAATTATAAAAAAAATTCAATGACAAAACCAACATCTTAATATTTTAGGGAAGAAAAATTTTAGCTATCCCGAAGTATTTTTGGCAAGCATCTCTAAGTTTAAATTGAAATCTCCGTAGATTTACTGCAATGCAACAAAAATTATGTAATTTACTTCAGACTACAGTTATTTATCGGCAATAACAAATGACTTTAATTTGTATTAAAAGCGTGTTATAAAATTGTCTTACTACATAAGCTCATGTGTTATATTGTTCAAATGATCAATCAATCATTCGCCGATCAATACACGTTTTTATATTCTACCAGCAAACATAAACAATAAAAAAATTAAACTCGTACAAAAAGAAAACAGTAATTGTTTATCAATTGCAGAATTTAATGTCCGTAGATTAACATATAAATATCACCTATTATAGGTATTGGTTACGACCTTAAAATACTACTTGTACCTACAGATCGGATCAGAAGACAAAGCAAGTACTATTAACAAATGTGTAGAGACGAAGGTCATTCACGTGTCTGTGTCCGATGAAGGCTGGATGAATCAATAACACAGCTGACCATTTTCCCATTTGGTGCCTATTGACTTCTGCTTCCGTACGTATTTGGGAAATTCCACTGTAAGCTATACGCTACCAAAGGCAGTATGAAGAGACTTCTCGCACGAATAGTTGTCAACTTGCATTATAAAGCGGTGAGAAAGTTACAGTTTATATTAAGCATATTATTTTTACAATATGTATCTAAATGAATAGCGTAAGTTTAAGAAATGTTAGGTAACGATTTTTGTCAATAAATGAATCATGTGCCTTACTTATAGGTACAAATAAATAATCCATTATTCTATATGTATTTGTTAAACGATTTATTGCAAATATGATTTCTACTCACTCAAAAGATAGTTCCGGAACAATCGCCCGAGCGGAGTCATTTCTGCTGACCTGCAGCGAGCGACGTGGCGATACATGCGGAATGCCCAAGTAGTCACAATCTAGACGTAAATAAAAACAATATCAATCTCTCTATGCATTTTATCATTAACATCTATTGCATCTGGGGCGAAATCATGATTTCAGGTTGACTGGTAAAAAATACCGCCAGAACTTAAATCCGCTCATTAATAACAATTATAAAGAATAAATAAATATGTAGCTAGAACTCAATCGACATTAATTATTCTGATATTTAGTGATCATCGTTCACTGAAGAGAAATCTGACAAGAATGCATTGCTACTCGTATATCTGTGCACTATGTTTTACGCCTGTATAGTTCTTTCATCATTGTCATGCTCCACTTTATAAAATGTTGGTTTCCAACAGAGCTATTTGGATGAATTTATGTTTAAAGATTAAAATACAAAATATGTTGAATATAATCCCGTCTCTACCATGCTTAAACATCAAATGTTGTGTCGAAGTATTAATCACTTCAACACAACACTGTTATATTATCTGTATTATACGTGGGTCTATGTGACCTTTGCCGAGAGGAAGTCGTATCTAAGAGTGGAACAATAAGATGGTTCACGATGATGGTGGGATTAAGCAGGTAGGTATATTTTATTAATAACTTAGATTATCATGTATGTTATTAAATTATTGCTTATTTTTTAACGGTATTTTTCTACAATATCCACGACGAGACATTGATTGTCAATACAAATAATTGCTACTTTATACACGTGCTTACCTTCAACAACAATTGTACAAAGGCCTGTTTCTGAAACACACCGACCCCTCGTTCGTAAGTTGCTTCCGTTTTTCGTGAAATAACTCCATTGGCGGATTACAGATGACCGTAATATGCGGTTAAATCTAAGGAATGCAGAAAATAAGATGTATTCAAGCAGCGCTTAATTAGCGAACAAGCCTTTACGCGCATTTTATGAATAATTTTTTTAACGGTAACCAAGTCGTTATTGTTATATGTACAAAGCAGTAACATTTGACTATACATATTAATATCAGAGATCAGATTATAAGTTTAACGACAGACACCCGACGCATGTAAACGCTAGCGAAAATTAACTGTAGCAGGTTTTCTTTCCGTTTTTCAGTAGCAGTTATTAATTTTTACTAAGTATAAAAAATCCTATTCCTAGGATAACACCAGTACAAATCATTGTCAGCACAGAGAAGCTATCAAATTATTATAGTTAGGTATAGCCGAGTCAGTCAAAATTCAACTGTCGGCACATAGGTAGGTATAGGTACTTACAACCTACATGATATTTACGTTCCATTTACTCAAGATAAAAAGTCCCCTAAGGTATATTAAGTGGATTAAGATTAAATCACTGCATCTATAGCTGCGTCCATACGCAGAACAACGACCATTCGTTGTATAATAGTTCAGCCAGATTACTCTCCACTTAATCCATCATCAATGACATATAACGATTACTCTGTAGCAAAACCACGCAATACTCAGTGGTAATAAGCCCACGCGTAAATATATACGTAGATATTAATAAAGTAACTGTTTATTTATATATGTGTTTACCTTTTTAATGGCGTGTCATTTTCCGCGGAACTTGTAGATGTAGATGTATCGCTGCTGCTGTAAGTCACTGGACGAAATACTTGGTAACTTGCACTTTTGCGTAAATTCATCTCATTGAGTGTTAAAATAAGTTTTATCACTTATCAATTTAACGATGATGTCCACTGATAAATCCTGTAACGTGTGTTCAGCGTGTAGTTCACTTGAAAACTAAATTTTGGGAAAATCTACAGACAACGATAGATAAAAATAATTTGTCACTGACCGCTATAATTAAACTGCGCGGACGCAACTGCGCCCGCTGCGGACGGTCGCCTTTTCATACAAGGCGTTTGAGTCATCGCCAATCAAATGAGATTGAAAAATCCTCTTTCATTATCTACGACCTTCGTAGCCACTTGTTGCAAAGGAACATTAGTACATTTCATGAAAAGATATCCATTTCATATGTAAGTAGCCATTGAAAACAATAATTCCTTACTGTATACATTATTTTCAATCGATCAGTAATAACTTGGTTATTTTAACAAGTACTACAATTTTAAACCTCAATTGGTAATAAATGATTTAGTACAAATCGCGGCAGATATCTTTTAAATCATCAAACTGCTTTCAAAGGTCCATAGATACATCACTAGAAAAATTTTGTAGTTTCAGAGAATGTTTACCACAGTATCATGATAGAGTTAAAAAAAAACAAAAGTATAATAATATTTAAATTGTTTATTTAAAAAAAAACAACAACAATAATCATTCTTAATATTTATAATATTGTGTGGGAACTACAACATAAGTAGCATTAAAATTATCTAAAATCCTAAATACTACTACAAGATTGTGAAGAATTTGTGGTAAATCAAATTTACAGAGCATTTATCGGTAATGACTGACATAAAAAAATTGTTTTAACAAAGAAAAATCTTTATGAGTCCGCAGATTATAAATAGCCAGTACCTGTAACGCGAGCAAAAGCAAAGTCCATAAAGCCTAGCCAATTCAAACTCTACGTACAATGGAGAACAATTCTTCATACATTATTTTCTCATCACTTCATCCAGAAGCCACTATATATTATTATATTATATTACACCACGTAATTTTGAAACTAAAAACGTACGCCTCCATATGCAACGACTGTTGTATTATTATCCTT
This sequence comes from Passova gellias, assembly GCA_018249975.1. Lineage (NCBI taxonomy): Eukaryota > Metazoa > Arthropoda > Insecta > Lepidoptera > Hesperiidae > Passova > Passova gellias. The sequence goes on from DWUN01001013.1 coordinate 9,441, forward strand.
TACCAAAATTGCATTTTAAAAAATACGATAAGCTTAAACACAACTATTTTGAAACAGTCACACATAGATGGTAAAAATCCCTCTAATCTGCCCTAAATACTCGCCAATTGAACATCGAGTGTGAACATCCCGCCTAATTATTATCTGTTTGCTGTTTCTAATTTTTATTACAATAAAGAACTTAAAACATGCGCCAATTGAACTCCATACCATAATATTATTAATATATCATAATCATCAACAATTCTCACCGTTACACTGTCGGTCGTTGATCTCTTCGTAGAAGGAAGTTTTAAAGTTTACTGCCAGGCTACCTTACTGATAGGCGCTCGTTTGCAAGGTATAATACATAATATACATACACAACTATCGTTTAATATATTCCTTACCAATTAGCTTTATATCTTACATCAAAATACATTTCATAGTAAATTTTTATCGCAACATCAATTACATTTAAAATTCCTCAACTGAAGTAAAAAAAATATTTATCATAATTCCTATCGCAATTTATGCTTGAAAATAACTATTTTATTCAATTTAATGCGCCTAAATTAAATTTCGTATATGTAAATATTCATAATACAACTTTTGCCACTGGGCCAAAAAATTACATATCAAAATTTCTCTATAAAAGAGCGAAAAATAGTCTTAAATTGGAAATTGGAAGCTGGACGTATTTTGGAAGCAAACTAGATGTATCACCACTACTCGTTTTTTTTTTATTTAATTTTCAATAATACTCTGAAGACACAATTTATTGGCTTAAAATAACAATGTTATTTTTTAAATATGTAAATATTACTTGTCAATCCGCTAATATTAACAGAGCCCTGAAATATGCATATTACACACAAACGCAAATATAATTTCCTTCACAGTTAAAAAAAACAGATTATTATCAATGTCAATACTACTATGATGTTTAACATTACAACCATTCATTTTTAATACTAGCAACATCTAGTAAAAAGTACAATTGGGTTTTTAATTTTCTCCGAATCAAAAATAAAATAAGAAATGTATGTGAACCTATATATAAATTATATATGTATTTATGAAATAAGTGTCATACTTCAAAAAAAACAACTTAGTCTATGAAATATTCTTCCAGGGTACTCTTAAAGAAACATAGGAAAAAAGCGTATATTACATAAATCTATGTAAATCATCGTAACAATGACATTTACTGTCTTCTTGCGGGCATTACTATTTCATTATAGTCATTTTTCACGGCATGCCACTAATAATATGGCCTCCTTGGGTTATTCTGAGAAAAAATAATATAAAGATTCACATGGATACGAGGTGAACGATTACAAACATACTAACACAGCGATACGACATTATTATACACATGCATGATTTAACACACAAGAGAATATTTGTATGTACAACAACAACAAAGTATGATCTTGACAATATTGATACATAGACCTGAAAATAGGTACAATATATATATATATATATATATATCCATAAAATATTAATTTTGATAACATACTGTGGCCTTTTAGAAGAAAAGATAGCATGAAAATATTATTTATGTTTAATAATAAAAATATTATCCATTCACTTTAAAGTAGCAAAGTGTCGCTTTCGAAGGTGTTGTAGTCACGAAGAGTAATGTACGTGCCACTGAGATCACAAATCTCAGTACTGTGATAGATTCGATGCAGTAGTGACCACAGACATCAGATGGTCAAAATTTGCCCATAATTTCTAAATGCAAGATACTCTACATTTAACTTTAACTTAAGTAACATCGTCATGTAAAGCTAGCTGATGCAAATGTCCGTACATCAATATGACCACAGTCAGTCGGGTGCAACTAGCCTTTGTATTCAAACTTTAGGATAAACAATATAGTAGCACAATGCGTAAGTCTTAGCAACGCATCTGTTGAACTTTAAAACGACTGCATACAATTGTTGCAATTGAGCCACAGCGTTGAGATATCTTTAGGCGAGTATTGGTTATAGTGTGCACTAAACATCGTGAGAAGTTCAGCAATTTATCGATACATCAGTAAAACAGGTAATTACCAATGGATTCGGTCGAAATCTGTACGCCAGCATCATTCGTTTCCTGTACGCGTCGAACTCGTCGTCCTCGGCCAACACCACGTCGGACGTCGACGCTCCCAAGCCCAAGTTTTGAACCGGTTGTTTTGCCCTAGTGAAAAAAATACGTCTCATTTGATTGATTTTTTATTTTTTTTATTATTTAAAAGAGTGCTGGGAGTTTTTTTTTCCCAGTCTACTATAGTCAGAAAGAAACACAAAGCCGAAGCAAGATGACAACAACATGACCTTCATACCTTCATGTATGTACCTTGTAATGAATAAAACAAGTTGAATATTAATTTGATTTTTTTTTTGCTATGAGAGTAGTGAACGAGCTGGCAGTAGTCACGAGTGACCGCTCCCACCCATGAACATCTGCAACCGACGTCTAATAGGGCTAACTATTCTATTGATTGTATGGCTTCTGTACGTATGTTTTGTAGGCACATAAATACTTATAACAATATATGACCTGCCGTATATGCACGTGCAGAGATATTGTTAAAAGAAAAATTTGCGGCATAAACGGCTATATCTTTTAACTGCGTTGGCTTAGAAATTTAATTTTTTCACAGCACCAAGGGACTGCAGACCTGAGTATTTGATATAAATTTCAGCTTAATACGTCCACACGTTCTCGAGAAAAAGGGTCTTGACAGACGGACGGACGGAAAGACAACAAAGTGATCCTATAAAGGTTCCGTTTTTCCTTTAAAGGTCCGGAACCCTAAAAATGGTCTAAAAGCTACCCTAATAATGCTTATGCAATTGTTTACACAAGTGAATAAAATGTTAATAGAATCATACATACGTAACATCACGCCGGGTCCCTAGCGAGGTAGGCAGAAAGCAATAATTAATGGAATCAATGTACTAATACTAATATGTAATATTCTCTTACTTATTGACAGGGTCCACGATTCCGGTGCCTTCAGCGCCAAGACCTTCGCCTTCAGTCCAACCCAACTTCTGCAGCATTTTGAAACCTTAGAGAGCATAAAATTGAAGTATAATAACAGAATTTAAGGTATGAATAATATTTGTATTGTACCAAATAACCATATTCAAGAAAAAATAGCCTGTGTTTATTTATATTTATGTAGCGACGATAAAATAATTTCTACATTACGAATACAGGATACTTTCAATGTTGTCAAACATTTGTCCTACATGAGATCATACATACCGACATTATCCTCTTTCAGTTTGAATTCCTTGTAGTCGCTGAAATCTGGCTCCTTGCCACTTTTCACGGCTGAATACTTTTCCATGAATCTGTAACACGATTGTTCATCACAACATAGCTATTGCATTACATTATCAGTAAATGGAAGATGTGTCACATTTAAATCATTCAACATAGTTATTTAATCCGATTAATTAATGCATTAATAGAAGAAATTATTTAATCTCTCATAACAGACTACTACAGTTTTCGCGATACATTGTAAATAGGTATTTTATTCCTTATTTACAACTAAAAAGGTTAAAAACTATTTTTTTAAGAGACAACAAACAGTCAAGTCGTCACTATAGTACATATTAGAATCCAATCTCAAGTTAGAGTATATTATTACAATCGAAGACTACATTACATTATAATTTTTTATATCAGCTCAATAAATATAGTGATTTCTTATACGGCCGAGTTGTATATTAATACATACATCGTTAAAACGTTTAAATTGTCACGATGAAAAATATTATGCGTTATTGCAGTTGCATGCTTTAATGTTTTATACAGTTTGTTTTTTTGCATGAAACATTACATGAACTCACTTTTTCAGCTCCTCGGGGGGCAGGAAGTCTCCGATATGATGCTTGCCCGCGGCTTGCTTGGTGAGCTCATTAGCCCACCTTTCTGTCGCGTTCATCTCTTTCGCACGCAATCTGAAACAAGTTTCAACGATTTCATTTATACTTTAACATTTACTTTACGGCACATTGCCAAAGGACTATTTGAAACCAAAGACAAATCAAACAAAAGGGGTTAAATAAAATTCATAATAAATCAACGGTTTTTTAAATAAATTGATTTTTAACTGCTGTTTTTACAATCCCCAGATGTTATAGCATGTAATACGAAAATTGCTTTTAGATAATTCAATTTTTTCTAATGTGTAATAGTAACATGTTACTTGTAACTAATGTTAAATTGCCAGCATTACACAAAATACCCTAAAATATTACTAATGCACTTGCTTTGGTCTTCTAGCGAGATATGGACTGTAGGTTAGCAACTGTGGTGATCTATACAATAAATATTTTTTTTCTAAAGGCACATGTATACACGATACATATACCAAAATAACTTTTTAACAATTTTCGCCTGTCTGTTTGTTTGTTCCGGCTAATGTCTAGAACGGTTGGACCGATTTTGACAAGAATTTCGCTGGCTGATAGCTGATGTAATAAGGAGTAGCTTAAGCTACTTTTATTTAAATTTAAATACGGACAGAGTCGCAAGCATAGCTAGTGTACAATATGAAGTATTACAAATATTATTAATAATTATTATTACTTGTGTTCCCAGGTCCCTTCAGCTGTATCTTCATCACTGTCGTATTCATACTTGTGTTTGCCGGCAGCCGCCAGACGTTCTACTTCCTGTCGCTTCTTCAACATATCCTAAGACCACAGCATATTATTTAAAAAAAAAGCTAAACTGTGTATACAGATACAAGTCATATTAAATTTAATAAAAAGGAATGGCAAGTCTATCTGTATGTAGCGATTGTAGAGTTAAAATTAGTTCAAATCACGAATCCCTATAATATTACAGCGTGCAAATGATCTTGTTACATATGAAGAAATTGCACATCAGAAATAATGAATGGATACATTATAAAACTACATTTGAAATCAAATATTTTAATATAATTAATTATTTAGTATGTAGTACTATATATTTATATACATATATTATTATATAAGTGTATTATCCAAACCTGGTATAATAGATTTAGCTTGAAATTGTCTTCACATTTTTTCCAGTCCTCTGCACTAAGATTGGTTGTTCCATAGTTGGTCGTGGCATATGACATTAGGGCTTGGTTGTTCCGATTCACATTGGTCAACTTCAGACCGTCCTCGTCAATTTTGGCGAGCTTTGCACCTAAAAATTAAAATACATACATACATAACATCACGCCAGACCCCTAACGGGTTAGGCAGAAAGCACCGAGTGCCAAATATCTCTGTCCTTGCAAACCTGACGCGCTTCGTCTACATTCATCACTCTCTTCATGCATACTTGCCGGTTTCGGAGACTCTTGACTCCTCCGTCAGCCAGTATCTAACCTATTTGGTCGAAATAGGAAAATATTCCCACTGAATAATTACGTTTGAATGCAAACTGATGCTTTACCTAGTTAATGAATCCTACCGTTAAATTTACATTTACACACACTCAAAACATAATATGTTGCCGAGGACTAATAGCTATATAACAAATAAAGTTTCATCAAAATCCGTCCAGTAGTTTTTGCGTGAAAGCCGAACAACAGACAGACGGACAAAAATGTCAAAATGAATTTTTTTGGCTTGTGTTACTTGCATGAAGACCCCTAGGGGTATTTTTTTGTTTTTATTCAATATACAGAATTGAACTCTCCTACAGTTTTATTATATGTATATAGATATAGATAGATCGTATTAATAATATTTATCCATACCAATATTATAAATATGAATATTATAAATGTGATTTGTGACATAGACATAGGCTACATTGGACATTTTTCGCGAGACAAAATGTAACAAAAAAAGTCTCATTCCGTGGAGTTGAGAACGCAATAACGGTATAATGCGCGAACAAAATAAAATATTTTGACCACGCGGGAGAAGCCGCCGGTAACAGTGCCTTGTATTATATTATCATCAAGACCGCATACCAATAACCTCTCGTAATACGCAAAAAATACCTGGAACAACCGATGTGGCTGAAATGATTCCCGGCGGTTTGATATCGGCCGGGGGCGGGTCGTCACCCCAGCGGGACCTTTTCCTCTTCGGTCTCTCTTTTTTGCAATCCGAATCATCATCGCTCTGAGAACTAGCTTGCTCATGCTTCACATTTCCACTGTACTGACTCCTTCCACTGCTGAAGTCCAAATAACTGTAATTATTGAATTGCCAAGTAATGAATATAAAACTGTAACCATAATAATTATCCTTGAAAGAGGTTTTTCAAAGAAATGTATATGAGAATAATAAAACAACTAAATATGATCTGTTAACAAGATGCATAATTTGAAATTGTATATGGTCATAATTTTTTACAAAAAATTACCTATCTTTTCTCTCCATCTTGATTGCATGTCTGCTGTTATCGTCGTCACTATCATCTTCCAATGAGAACTCTGGTTCATACTTATCTTCCGGTTTCACCTGTGGTTTCATCTCTGGGTTCTCTTGCCGCATCTTAATCACTAGCTCGCGGAACATCTGGTACTCGTTAGAATTCGTGTTGTGTAGGAACCTGGAAAAGCAACACAAACTTAACCGGACGTTTATAAGAAATTCATAAACAAAGGATGATTCTGTAAGGTTAACTCGACCTGAAAATGTTCAATACAACAATATTGCAAAATCACAGCACGAATATGTAACGCATCCGTAACGTACGGACGAATTAAAAAAAAAACAATTGCGATACTGTTATATCGAGGCTAGGCCCTTAATTGAATAGTAGGTAATATAAAAATTAATACGACACATATCCTCCTGTTGGGGATCAAAACTGGTCAGTGGTATTACCACATATTTTGGTCTTGTGAGTGAATAGCTTTCAGGACATTTTCCCAGTGGTCGCCGTTCCGGGCAACTTCGGCAGCCGCTCGCTGGACGGAAGGCGGGAACATATCTGCAGAGAGAACTGCACACCGCTTGTCAGGATTGTGTTCTATGGCGACTCTGTGACAACGATCCGGCTCGGACGCCGGAAAAGAGCTCGCTCGAAAAATACTAGCGTTAACATTGAAACAATAATATGTTCTCTGATACAAAGACTTTTTAAACCTTTCAATTACATGCTGAGCTTTAAACATATCTAAATTTTAACCTAGGTACATAAAACTTCGATTTCGACATTACATGTTGTAATTCTTATCAGCCTCTATGCTTTTATCTTTTATATTGTAAAAACAGACCCACTTTAGTAAAGCATAGAGACAGAATAATAATAGTAAACGAATAAACCTCACCTCGAGAACCTGGAGGCGCAGGTATATTTCCAAGATCCAAATCCTTTGGTTGCGATATGTGGGACATAGACATTGGCATGGGTGGAGGTATGTTCTGAAGCTTCATGGGTTCTGGTGGTGGAATGCTTACTGTGTCTAATGGCTTTGGTTCAGGGATGGTATGTAATGGCATTGGGTTTTGACTCATTGAATTTGGAGGCATGAAAGCCATATTGGGAGGCCCCATATTGGGGGGTCCATTATTACCAAAATTAGGGCCATTAGGACCAAAAGGAGGTCTGGGACCCATAAAAGGCATATTATTGTTATTTGGCATCATTGAATTTGGGCCATTAGGACCCATCATACCAGGGTTATGGAAGGGGGGACCAAAAAACGGTGGCATAGGGCCATTAGGACCTGGACCTCGAATATTTGGGCCACACATGGGGCCAGGCCTACAAGGACCATTAGGGCCCATAAAATTTGGAGGCATGGGAAAATTCGGTGGTGCTCCAATAAAAGGGGGCATCGGAGGTATATTGGGACCACCTGGAGGCATCATTGGATTATTTTGATTTGGTCCAGAATGTGGAAATGGACCCATTGGACCAGCGGGGCCAGGACCCATTGGCCCAGGGCCCATAAAGTTGGAACCCATACGTCCAGGAATCATAGGGCCCGGTCCCATCGGACCTGGGCCCATTGGCCCTGGACCTATAGGTCTCATTGGATTGAAACCAAAAGGTACAGAAGGCATAGACCCCGGACCCATATTTGGAGATTGAACAATATCTGTTTCTAATGGAAGCTGCACAGGGATATCTCTATCATTGTTTGAACCAGAATCATCATTAGAATCAGAACCGCCTTGCATGCTCCACCGGGATTGGGGATTAGAATTTGATGTTTGATCTTCAGGTGTGGTTGGAGGGATTTGGGGAGGGGGGATATTGGTATTGTCAACAATTTTTATTCGATCTTCAACTACTGGAGTTATTGGGCTGTGTGGCCTGTTCCTTCCTCTGTCGTTCCATCTCCGATGCCTGTCCCTATCAACAGGTAATATTTACATTTTGCAAGAGATTCCAACACATCAATACAAAACTCTGTTTTAGGATTAACTATAACTTACCGAGATTGTCTATCATTGTATCTTTTTTCTTTTGGTTGCTGATTATAAATATCATTATTGACAATACTCTGTTCTTCTGCTATTTCTTGTTCTTCAGCTTTTATTGGTTCCACTGGTTCAGGAATATTTTTCTTTTCCTCTTCAATTGCCTTTTGCTTTTCTACTTCTTCTTTTTCCTCATTCTCTCTTTTTTGTTTGTCTAATAATGCTTTAAATTGACTCATAAAACTGCCATCGTTGGAAAATATGTTCTTAGAGCCTTTTTCATCATTGGATGGAGGGCTGAAAAGAAATGAATATAGATAATTATTTATTACTTAAATTACTATTTATGCTTTTTTCATACACACTAGACTGATGTTTTGGAAAGTTATTGTATGTTTTTTGGCAATATATTACTTGTTCTACGCATCATTTCAATGTTTCTCCATTACCAAGGGGTACATGACTATTAGGAGTATGACGTTAGTAGTGTTTGTCCAACACAGGGAAGTTTTGATCTCTGCACATGTTTACTAGAATGCAGTATGATAAAAAACCCAATAGACCTTAGCATCTATTGCCCTTTGGCAAATGAAGAATTAATTCAAAGTTTCTAAAAATTTATATTACGAGCTGTGTCTCCGCGGTATTACCCGCAGAGCTTTAGATCCCGTGGGAAT
>DWUN01001014.1:0-18478 GCA_018249975.1 Passova gellias
GCATACCAGTTTCAAGTCGTCAGCAAATAGGAGGCAGGTCGAGTTCAGGACCACCTCCGGTAGATCATTGACCATAATTATAAATTGGAGAGGTCCCAAATTACTCCCCTGACATGACAAGATACATGACATACTAATACCATGAAGAACTTACAGTAGGTATATGAGGTTGGACCTCCTTAGGACACTTAAGTACGAAAGCCTCGAGCGCCTGCAAGCAGTGTTCACGCAGCTCTTCATCGGGATCGGTCGAGTACTCCAGGACCTGAGGAGCCACTCTCCACAATTGTTCCCCAAATCTATGTCCAGCTTGGCGGCTAAAATGATTAAATCCCATTCAAAATTTGAGACCAACTATAGCTAAAACTAGGGTTAGGCAGAGTACCTGTTTAAAACTCAGTTCATGGCATATGTGGTGATTTTTCAATGACTAATAATGAGCCTAATAGCATGGGACAAGTATACTAACATGAACTCGGCCCATCACTATTTACAACTCAGCGGGATTTTGATATTTTCCTTGAACCTCTACTAACATTTTATTTGCTACTATTAGTTTATGTCAATGGTACAGTTCAATAAGGATTATTAAAAACTTATTTTTATTTTTTGCACACATCAATATATCTTATATTGATGTTTGCAATATTTTAAAGTGAGATCTTTTCAGACTTGCAAAGTATTTATACTCACATTTAAGCATTGGTCTCTTTTCATTAATAACTTGAACATAAATAATCTGAGAGGAATTAAGAGTTAATTGATTGTCAAGTTGGTTTTTACCAACAATCTTTTTATACAGACAAAAACAAATTGACAGTAAGTTAGAAACATGCGACAATATTGAATTTGCTATGAGAAAAATCCAAGGCAGGTTTCTGTATTTCATATATTGTGAAATAAATGAAATGTGTCTTACCAGACTGATGCAATGCATTGGATATGGGTGCGGCTAACGTTGGCAGATGTTGATGTGCTCAATCCCTCGAGCAGGTGATCGATGAGTTTATTGTAAAGGCTCGCATTGCAGGACATCACTAGATGGGACAACGCAACTATGGTACGTTTACGGACAGCCTGTATAAACATTGAAGTGAGATGTGAAACGATTGAAACATGATAGATATACTAATTTACAGGTAACAATGATCAAGGAACAATTATGTAGTGTAAATCATAACTAGTAGTATGATAGTGAGTTTGATTTACCTGACGCGGAGACGCAAGCTGGGGCAACAGTGAACTTAATAGCATAGGATGAAATGCAATCAATAGCCCCCCAAATCTACTCAATAAATCTGCTAAAATGTCTAACGCCTCCAATTGAACCGACACATCTTCTTGCTGAAAACAATACAAAACATGTCATTTTTAGCCACACATGATATGAATAGAAACCATTGCAATTACTTTGTTGTCTGTTGATCAAAGTATGTGCACAGATTCTGCAAAAACCAGCAAAAATACATTAATGAATGCTTACGAACAAAGTATATATCTATCTCAAATTCTATCCTTATGTCTTTGGGCTGCAATATTTAAACTTTAATTACCATTATTCAGCCTTCAGATATCAAAGACACCTGAAGCATTCCATAACGTCAACCAGTAAACTATCCACTTGTAAAAACTTATATTTTTCTTTCTATCTATATTAAACCTAAATGTAAATGAATATACAAAACAAACCTTCTCAATAGCTACACTCAGTCTTCCAGTAATTTTCTTACATACACTAGCGGCGAGAGTATTAGAGCCTAAAGGTAGTTCTGAAATAACAGTCTTCAGACCGATACTGCTGATGTCACGCAACTGTTCCGTGTCAGAAAGCATATTGGCACAAAGAGTCTCCACAATGCCCTCTACTTGATACTCCTTAACTTTGTTCACTAGTGGGCCAAGACTGTAATTTGAAAATAAATATGAAGCAAGTAATGAAATATATTGTCTGTGTGCAACTTATAAAATTATATGTAAATTCATATGAATTTGCATATAATATACATAGTATCTTAAGAAACTCCATGTCATTTGTATTTCTGTACTATCACTTGAGTTTTCTGATCAATTCCTATAAATAAAATGATTATGAGTCTTATATATTATTTCCCAAATTAATTGAATATTGGACAATCTAATTTCCCAATCAAACAGTATCTTTTGTGTAATATACATATATGTCACTACATAGTATAAATCAAAGTCACTTTCTCTGTCCCTGTATCCCTATGTATGCTTAAAACTTTAAAACTACGCAACTCATTTTGATGCACTTTTTTTTAATAGATAGAGTGATTGAAGAGGAAGATTTATATGTAAAATAACATCCATGAAATAGTGGAGAAATACTGTTATAGTTTATATGGCAGAAAAATGTTTGCCGGTTCAGCTAGTTTATGAATAAATTGAGAATGGAATATCACAAAGTCAGCTTTAGTTGTACTAAAGTTAAGATATCAATAATTTTAACAACCAGAACTATTATTATGTTGATTCACTTATCCAAGATGTACTTTAAGACATAATACAAAAGCTATAACATACTTATAACAAAACTTACCATTTAACTGCCAAATTTTGGACTTCTCCGTTTTTGTCTTCGAGAAGTCGAAGCAACATTTTCACTACCTTTCTTTCAGAATCGTCATCTAGCTTTATGCTATCCTTTTGAAGCTCAGTCATCAAATCATTAGTAGCCATGAACCTGAAGTCTTTGTCATTGGATGTCATCTACAGAAAATATTGAAAATAGAATCTGAATTAATTAGTTACTTAGTGCTAGACAAAACAGGAATATAACATTTGTTTCCACACGAGCCGGTTACCTTCTCAAGGAGATTCGCAATTTGATAAGATACACTAGCCATTTTGATTGAATTCAAACGCTGTAATACCAATTAAAATCCTTGACGGGACAGAAACATGTGAGAGTCTATTTGTTACAAAATAAACAGAAGTTATTACTCATCGAATACATAAAACAACCTATATTTCACAGAAATAATCGAAAAATAATGCTCTAAAATCTGATGTGACTGATCCATTCTCGACCAGCCACAGATTATAGCTAAAACTAAAGTAAATGAATTTGCAGGAAGCAGATGGATTATGAATGCTCTATCGTCTATGATAAATATTTTATACAATTTTATAATATTCCTAAACGCACAATATGCATTCGAATAATATCTATTTGATGATTTATGTTATTTAATTAGTGATTTAATAAATTATCTCAGAATAACTAAAATAATGCATGAAAAGCAAATTTTGGAGGCTTCTTCGTTTTTGTTATATGTTAAAAAACAAAAACGTCAAAAACATATGTCGCTGACATGCTGTATTCATTCATTTCCAGCATTTATATTTTATAAAATTAAGTACGTACTCAGAGGTTATGAATTAAATGACTGACTTATAACTATCATTTATTTACTAAAATATTAACGACACTATTACATTACCAAAACAAAACTGGGTGGTTTCGAGAAATGGACTTGTTTATAGTTAACAGGTAGACAAGACTGACAAAAATTGTTATGAATTGCATAGTTTATGTTGAAATTTTAATAATTGTGTTATATTTTTAGGTATAAAGGACCTGAACACGATGACGACTTAATTAATCAAGAAACATACCATTTACAACAATTAAAACAGAAAATAGAGGAGAGAAAGAAAACCCATAAGGTTGATAAAATTTCAGATGTTATATATTTGAAAAAAGAGAAGCCATTGAAAATACACGAGGACAACTTTGATATTGATGATATACAAAATAAAGATGAAGCTAATACAGAAAAAAATATCGCTCACCATGGAGATGAATCAAACAAACCATTAGTGGAACAAAAACCATCACAGGAATTTAAAGTCCTTGGGGTTAGAGATTTTGAAAAGAAAACCAGGGTAAGCATTATATATTTTTTTCAATCATGTTCTTGTACCACTGCTGGACTCTGGTTTCCTCTCATAGTGAGAAGGTTTTAAGAATTGTAATGATTTGTTGTATTAACACTCATATTGTTATCATGTAGTGTGATGGAATAATACTAATAACACTTGTATAACAGTATTATATTACATTTTATTGTGGATCATAAGTATAAACAGCTGAAATAATACCATTACCATGGTTTTTAATCTTCTCTATTGTAGTAGAAGTTGAAACACAATTATTTCAAATACCAATTGATTTAAGGTACAGATGGATACTTAGTATAGTTGCTTTTTATGTTTTTCAGGTTGAAAGAGTGTTGCCTTATTGGTTGTCACATCCCTTCAGTGTTTCAAAAAATCTTCAGACTTTGACTTGCAAGGTGGAAGACCAAGTTTGGTTGAACAGTACACTGAAGTCCACATTAGCAAGTGAAAATGTTAGCCACCTGTTTCCTGTTCAGGAGCAAGTCATTCCATTCATATTAAAAGAGTATCAGTCCTCAAACTTATTTTGGCCTCATGATATTTGCGTGTCAGCTCCAACTGGTAGTGGCAAAACATTATCTTTTGTTTTACCAATTATTCAGGTATGTCATTTGTATGGTTTGAACCAACACTCCATAAAAATAATGGTAATGATTCATATTGTTTCAAATACCTGGCGTGATGTTATGTATGTATGTATGTATGTTTCAATTACACGTTTAAATTGTCCTTTTCAGTTATTAATGTCAGAAATTGGTCACCACATGCGGGCATTAATTGTTTTACCGGTACAAGAACTTGCTCTGCAAGTTGCTAAGGTGTTCAAGAAATATTGCACAAACACTGGTCTGAAAGTTGCTATATTGAGTGGCTCAACCCCTTTCCAGAAAGAACAGCAGCTCATAATGCGCTACAGTAAGTGAATTTCCATATTTTAGTATAATTCATTAATTAAATAGAATAATAAACACACTTCCCAGGAGTTTTAGGATCATCTGTAGTTTGTTCAATAGATGGTCCTTTGATATTAGGGTTTCACAAGTTATCATGTAAAATTGCATGTATTTAATTATTATATTTCTTATTACAGCCGAATCAGTAGGATGGGTCAGTGCGATAGACGTAGTAGTTTGTACAGCAGGCAGATTGGTAGAACATTTACAGAATACTGAAGGTTTCTCTTTGAAACATCTAAAATTCCTAGTGATTGACGAAGCTGACCGAATCATGGACAACATTCAAAACGATTGGCTATATCATTTAGACAAACATATCAAACATGAAAATCTGACCGCTACAAACAAGATACCACACCTGAACTGGAATAGTATCAATAGCCAGAAACGACCGCCACATAAATTGCTCTTTTCTGCAACATTGTCACCTGACCCTGAGTTGTTGGAGCAGTGGGGATTATTTCAACCAAAACTCTTCTCCGTTACACCTATTAGTGATTTCACAAATTATACAAATGTTAAGAAATATGTTACCCCGGATGAATTGCAAGAGAACATTTGCATTTGCAGTGGTGAAGAGAAACCGCTCACTCTTTTCCACTTATTGACCGAAAAGCTGTGGGACAAGGTATTGTGCTTCACTAATTCTGCCCAATCAGCACATAGATTGATGGTGTTACTTAACACTTGGAGCAAGGGAAGTTTAAAAGTTGCAGAATTGTCTGCATCACTTGATAGGTCCACAAGAGAAGTTGTGTTGAAAAAGTTTAATGATTCTGCTGTAAACATGTAAGTATTGATTTGGAAATTCTTTATGCATGCTATAAATTATATTTTTAATTAACAAATGTTTACACACAAATATTTTATGTCATTCATTAATAAATTGAGTTAAACAAAGTTGATAAACAGATACTAAGAAGGGGGTAGCAAATATTACTGTTTCATTTTCAGAATCATAAGTACCGATGCATTGGCAAGAGGAATAGATATACCAAACTGTAATTATGTGATATCCTATGATCCACCTCGGAATATAAAAACTTATATACACAGAATTGGAAGAACAGGAAGAGCAGGGCATATAGGGCATGCAGTAACAATTCTAATGCCAAATCAAGTCCAAATGTTTAAGGTAATCATGGAAATAATTATGAAATATATTATCGAATATATATATAACTATTCTCAATTAAGTGTAACATAATTTGTAAAAAAAACTGAAACTACTTTTATTTTTATTAATTTACAGGAAATTCTGCAATCAGGTGGAAAACTTGATTTACCTCAAATAAATATACCTATGGAATCACTTCATAATTTATCAAATGGCTATATAACTGCCATAAAGGAAACGAAAGATTTAATTCATTCAGAAATTAATAACAAAGTCAAAAAATCGATAGGATTAAAAAGAGGATCTAAAAATAAAGCAACAAAGAGGAAACGAATTGAATCAAAATAAACATTGAAGAATAATTGAATATATTTGTAAATAAACTTTATTAAAACATAAATCCCTAAAGATTTAGTCATTATTAACCAACCAAGATCATTATTAATGTTGTATAACTGTCCAAATGTCGAAAATACTGTCAATATTATCGTAACGAATATACACGTATATTATCGTATCGAATGTATTCGATACTATCACTATTGCTACGTATTCTGCATTACTTCGTTGTTGAGATTACTGCATTTTTGATAGTTAACCATAATTATATATTTTAATCACAAGTCATACATTTTCATTCAAATAATAGATGAATATCTACATTTACATACAACATATAATTTTGTAAATATTGATGGCTTACACAAAGTTTCTAACAGTTTTGAATTGATTTGTTGCAAAAATTGGATTCTTTTGCTAGGAACCTATTTTCATACATCTCCAATCACTCTACAATGACAAATGTCAAAATGGGCTTTTTATTTTGTGACGTTTTAGTTCTTATAGTATTGTATCGATTTATCGTAAAAATCGGATTCTTCCACGATATACTATATAATAAATCTTCATTTTATACAAACTGCTTGAGACTTTTTTATTTAGTATTATATAAATACTTCAAAAGATTTGAATTCATATAATGTAATGTTTTTTTCTTGGCTGTATAATGCGATTTCATCACATTACACGTTATTAAGATTTAAATTTTAAATTCACAGTTCATGATAAATATCATAACTGCCTGCATCGAACTTTCGTGAGACACTTATTTTTGTTTTTATTGATTAAGTTTAATTTTCTATTACGTATTTTTATGTAACATTATTAAGCAATAACATTATCTTAATTAAGTGTAGAAGATGTTCATAAAAGAAACATGTGTTAAAAAACTACAAGCTTCCAGACCTAGTAATATACAAGCACTGTTTTGTTACCCAAATGTTATATTATTTGAAAATAAAAATAATATTTATATTTTAAATCTATCGGATAAAGATCATGATTGTGTGGACGACAAGAATTACTTCTTTGAAAAAGAAGTAAAGAGTTACATTTTACATGAAAAAATGTTGTGGCTTGCCTTCGAATCATCCGAGATTATCGTTATCGATATTTCTAAAGGATTGCAATTAAAGCTAACAATAAATAATTACGCAAATTACAAAATTCGTCAATTCTTAATACACGAAAAATACTTGTATTTAATCAGTGAAAGTGGAGAACGGCTGGCCGCGCCATTCTCTGGTGAAGATTTAATTTCAAAATTTGTTATGGATTCGAACGCAGAGACCGTTACCTTGCAAAAATCTTATCAGCCTTACAACAACCCGAGTAAAAGCTGTATTTTTTCGAATGGATTAAATTGTTTTCCTAATAAAACAAACATTGGATTGAAGTGTCCCGTAACCGGTGTCATGGATTTTATACATACCAAAAGCGATCTGGAATATGTTGTTCCATGGGGTGACATGGCAGTTCTTAGCAGTGAAACTCAAATGTGGATCTTAAACTTGATAGATTATAATATCACATATACCTTTGAAAATGAGATGTCCCACTGCTATCCATTAGAAAGTTATAACAATGTCTTCTATTACTTACTATGGGATAAAGAAGAGGTAAGAGTTTTTCATTTTGTCAATAAATTTTGTATTATCCAAAAATTTATATTGATTTTATAACTTATTACCTTAATATATTATCTCATTTAAGTAGTCGGGAGGAATTCAAAAGCAATTCAATTCTAATTGTTCTTTAAAGTTGAACCTATAACATAGACAAAACCGCTAATACCTAATTATAGTAAACAGCTTTTTTGGGATCACAGAACATTAACATTTTAAAGAAACAAATACTGAAATATTGTCCAAACTTGAAATATTACTACTGGTTCTTTTATGGGGTGTAATGATCAACTATCTCTATTTTCATTCATATAATTAAAAGTAATAGTATGTTATCCAAATCTATCAGGCCTAACATTATATGGGCTAGTAGTCGCAAGCTCTGGGCCTGGTTTTTGTTGTTTAAAAAAATATTGACTTCCTATGAACTGCCCCTACCTTACTTGAATGTGATGTGTTTGTGAGTCATGCTTTTGTTCAATCTGATCCAATCTAAACATCTTGTTTTGTTGAAATTATCTTCTTTTTGCCCAGTAAATGACTGGAAATTTGTGCTTTACTTCAAAGTTTGACATACATAGTAATGGTATATGTTCAAATGAGATTTCAATTGTTTGAATGTGAGTTGAGTTATGGAAAATGGAGTTTATGAACTGTAAATGTGCAATCTTGCATCATTGCAAAGTTGTACATTATAAAACTTTAACCAATCCAATTTGTTGTTATTATTGAAATTTGGTTCAACTCTTCTAAGTTTCACACTTGGGCACAGGTCTTTGCCGCAACTGCAGAAGTCCTGAACATACTCTGCAAAATAGTGGTCTATCAATATAGTGTTTCATGTTTGAAAACGACGTTTAAAGATTGTTACACAAGTATAACTGACACGAACTGTGTAAAATGTCATCGTCCAACACACAGAAAGCTTGTTTTTTCAACCACATCTGGTGTCAATTAGCTTTACAGATCTGTTGAAATCTGCAACTAGGACAGGACTACATGGACTGCATGCTATGCAGCAGAAGATTGCTATTAAATAAATAGATCATTAACTGATAGATTATAATAGTTAATTCATTGTAATGTGCAATATAAATATAAAATTTACAGGTACGTTTATGCTGTGCATTGCCATCACAGTGTGAAAATCCACTGAACAATGACAGCACCATTACCTCCACTCCAACAATGTCTACTCAAGAAACACTCAAGCTTCAGTTGAAGTCAATGGTAGAAGAAGTGAACCTAACTTCAAAAAATCAGGTTGAACTAACATCACAATTAGAAATACTTTTCAACAATATAACAGACTATGCTTTCTTGATCAATAATGCTGTGAAACTCTGTAAGCATAATTTAACATATAAATCTATGTTGTTTCTAATTCAAAAAAAAGTATTTGCAACAGAAGATAATAACCTCATGAAAACATTTGCTGATGTCATGATAAAAATTGATTTGTTAGAATATATTTGTTTTAGAGGAAATAATTGTTACGAGAACATTAATTTATTTGATCTTAGTTTCATTCAACTTTGTGTATTATTCATATCGAAAAGTGATTTAGATTTGGCCTCCATATGTTGGCTAAAATATTCAGAAATGAAACTCTCCATTAATCTAGTAGATATTGAAAATATTCTGAATACTATTCCATTAAATATTAAGATAGGCAGTTTAATTATCTGGTTTCGTAATTTTATCCCACCTCTTTTAGATGCTAACCCATTTTATATAGATACATTCGTGAAATGGACTACCAATAGACTGTTTTTACTAGAACAATCAACATATTGGCCAAAAATAGGTTTAAAGTTTATTGAAGAGATTGCTATCGTCTTCGAGAAATCTTTGAAAACCATATCACTAAGACCAATTTCGATTGATGATTTAGATGTACTTAAAGACCATATAAACTATATTATGGAGTTAAAAGAAAAGCACAAAATTAACATACTATTGAGTGAACTCAGTTCTCAAACTCCAACTGAAGTAGGACTTATCATGTTACGCCGATGCTATACAGAAGATCTTGAGACATTTTTGCAAGGGAGTTTACCTTCATTTGCAGCCCGATATCAATTTGAATTAGATGATGCTCTTCGTTCTTTTATAGAGAGTGAAGCAGCTAGTAGCGGAGGATGTGTTGATGGACACAGATTGCAAATATTGCTTAATTCTTTTCGCTCACCTAGCAATAAACTTGAATGTTTGCTACAAGTTTTGAAGGTTCTAGAAGTGCCTTGGAATGATACTGTCCTGAATATAGCGATTGAAGCTGCAGCATCCGCTAATAACGATTTTACTGTAACAGACGCAGATTGTGCTATTGCTCAAGAAATTAACATGGAACTAAACTATGCCAGGATTAAAGTCGTATTAAAGAAATACAATTTCCCTCTAACTTTTACTAATTATATAATAGTTATCCATAAAATAATTAATGCCCCAGCAATTGATTTAAATGACTTAAAAGTAGTAACAACTGTTGTCACTGAATATTCAGATTATGCGCACTTGTTGTACGTCGACAAATGCCTACGAGAGTGCGACACTAACATCGCATTGGACTATTTCAAAAGTTTATCAAATATTCACAAGAAAGTATTGTTACGAACTATTGTAAATAAATATGAAAAGATAATTAATAGGAAAAGCAAAAATCCTACGATAGAAAGAAATTATTTAGATTTGCTTAGAGGGACAAAATCAGTGGATGAAAAATTAATGGAAGAGCTTGAAAATTTGTATCATTTAAAAAACTCTTACAATATAACGCTAAATGTGAATAATATTTGTAAAGAAAAAATTCGAAACGACGAAGCAAATAATTGGGCACAACAAGATGGTACTACAGCTAGCTCTGGACGCGGAGGATGTGTACATAAGTTATTACGAAAAAGTTTATCTCGAGATTCAAGTCTCCTATTGTTATTGCGTAAAATGTCAGCTGGACAGGAAGTTCGCGTTTTTATTGAACAATTTGTAGTAACAAATCCGAGAAAAGAAAACAATTTAGAAATTTTATGTACATTTAAAGACGGTCATAACTCTGCCCTATTATTAGAGGCATGTGAAGTTATGTCCCAATTGATATTCAATTGCGTAGAGGAGCATTTACATTATTTGATCGAGCTTTTAGCAATATTAAAATCGCTCGTTAACTCACATATAATTATGACTAATTTATCTGTAGCATGGAACTTTCACTATCTATTTCTACCTATGTCATCAGTGCCGGCACTAAATTATTTAATAGACTACTATGTGGAAACGGCATATAATATAGAATTTGATTTAAGCACTGTTTCTATAAAAAGTGATTTTGTTCCGATTCGAATAACAGGAAATGCATTGTCTCGAGATATTTCGAGAGATAGCAATTTATCTGATAGCTTTTGCAAAACGAGAAACAGAATGTATAAAAAACTTTTACCGAAAGTAGTCGCAGCACAAGAACTTGATGAAATACTTGTTACAAATTTGCTCCTTATTTTATACGGTAGTGATACAATGGAGGATAATTCATGGATTATTGACACTTTAAAAGGTCATTCAGATGCATTGACTCCAGTTGTTATGCAATATCTATCTTCACCATTAATTCGTCGTACTTTTGACTTATACAAACTTATTTCAGGAAGTAATATGTCCTATCCTCCGCACTATGTACTTAAGAATAAATTTAATATTAACCTAGCTGAAATAGCATTACCTGAGAACACTGAAGAGACTTGGGACGTTAAAATCTTACTTTTTTATATTTTAAGACAATTCCCGAACACTTCCCTTAAACGGCTGGTAGATTTGTGTCAAACGTTAAATATTTCTATCAATGATGGGTTGTCTTTATTATTGATTTCAATACTAAGTAACTGGGATCTGAATTATAAAATAAAGATAGACAATTTGGGATGCCCACACATTTTGTTGGAGAACGATGAAAATCAATTGTTGTCGACTTGTTTAACTATATGGCAAAGTATTAAAAATAAAGATTTCATCAAGGATGTTCTGAATGATTTTTGGAAAAATGGTGAAGTTACTTTGCATGGGTGTCTAGTTTCAATAAATCCCTACTTTTATGAAGTATATTTGTGTATCTATCACTTGCTTTTTAGTTCTTCAACAGAATTGCGGAATAATAAAGAATATTTCATATTAAACTTTTTAAAAGACTACAAAAGAAAAAGTACTCCAAGACAATATGAGTTTGAACTTTTTTCTGTGAAAGGAATGTTTCCAGAAATAGGCCACTACCGCCTACCATTTCACCTATTTATGAGAGAAGATATGTGGTCGAATTTAAAATCAGAAATTACGTTAGAAACTTACGAGTACTGGATTCCAGTTGTCTCGTTATTGTCGCTAGATAATGATATGCAAACAGCAAAGGATATGATTTGTAGTAATGCTGTAAAACAAACTATGACTTCCCGTAAGCGGCAGGAGAGCATGGCTCCTAAAGAAAGGGAATCATGGTGTTTAATATCCCGGGAAGAGCCCTTGTTACGAATAGCGCATCGTTGCGTAAAACACATTGCAAATATGGAGTGGGCTGGTGCATGTCTATTTTACGTATTGCAAGGATGTGCTCGAGGCGCAGATCAAGTCGCAGCAGCTCAGCTTTGTTACCAATTTTCACAACGATGGGCTTCCCTTCAACCTGGCAATCGCGCTGTTCAACAAATGGAACGTCTACATTCCTCTTTATCGACTCGTCATGCGCTCCATAAAATAGACTGGGCTTGCGATGAATTAATCCGCCTCTCAACAGAGCCGGCTCAACTGATACACGCCCTGTACCTTCATCCTCAGTTTGTTAATAAGATAATAAGACACGATGTCAACAGAGCAGCCAATGAAATAGCTGACAAAAACAATATCAACATAAGCTCAATTCGAATACAAATTCTTGAAAATATTCTTCATAGGACAAAAAAAGAAAATAATAACATGTTTGGTTTAGACACGACAGACTTGATTACTGCAAAATACATATTAAAAGCAACTTGTCCCAAGATGGGAGCCATTTATTTATCTCGAATAGCATTTGATGAAGATAGTGATTTTAACAGATGTAAAAAGTTAAGAGCACTACAATGCCTAATGAGTTTGATAGATACTGAAACAGCTGTGAAAGTAACAAATAGAGAAAGAGAGATTCTTTGGAGTTCACTATTAGATATGCTTTTTATTGTTAATCTCGAGAAAATCGATATGCCATGGGTAGTTGCTACATTTATGCAAGATAAAATTCTAGCTATTAATCAGTTGATTCAAGTTGCCAATAGCAATGCTGAAGGTTTAAAAGTGGCAGCTAAGTTGGCTCACATGTACGGCACTGTAAAAGTTATTCGTGAGCTTATACCACTTCTGTTACGAGCTGCATTATACGAGGAAACTATACCTTTACTATTACAGCTACTTTACCCTCTTGATAATATTATATATACTGCTTGGCGCGCTATTATTCTAACTCCATTTCAACGTGCTGACTACCCCTTAACCGAACGCCAGAAAACAAAGTGTCTAACTGCTCTGAATCTTTTACCTGTTTGTCCAGTAATAAATGACGATGACTTGAATGAAATATGGAAAAATTGTATTAGATGTAAATGCCCTGGATTAGCATGTTTAGTTCTACCTTATATGACGGCGCCAAATAGACAAACCCTAGCAGAGCTGCACAAGATTGACAAAAGGAATTTAATTATCAGTTTAAAAAATTTACATTCAGAAACCTATTTGGTATCAGGTGCTATGTATGTTCTTGAAAATATGAGCCAAAAAGTTAACAGATGATAATTCTTGAGATGTTACTGTGGAGTACAGAAAAGGAATTTTAAATTATTTCAAGTAACCGTTTTATTGTTGTTCCACATGTGCATCTTATAAATGAAAATTAACATTAAATATGGTAACATAGTAGTAATACTTCTCTTAGTATTATGGATTAGGACAATTAATTGAGAATATTCAGTTTCAATTTTAAATTATTTACTTTGTACAACTCCAATAATAATTTTAAAGTTTTTCTTTGAATAGTTTTTCTGAATAATTATGTTTAAAGTTTAGATAAATATTCACTAATAGACTAATATTCACTTCTACTAGTTAAGAGGTTCTAGTGGATTTAAAAATTTGTTTCCAATCCATTACTTACAAGTAGGTGTGTAATATTCAGATAAAATAATTCTAATTGTATCATATAACTACAATCAATAAATAAAGTAAAATATTTGTAAATATTGTATCTTCTATTATTATGAGTAAAATAAAACAAAATAAAATCAATCGGTGTATTATTTTTATATTATTGTTGCTATAGTATCTATCTATTAATTAATTTTATGTTTAATAGATCAATTGTGCACAATAAAAATCGTAATAAGGTATTTTTATTTCCGCTTTCTGTAAGTATGTTTATTCATAAATTATTATTAATATATGATTGGATTACGCAAGAAGGTGCCACACAGATAGCCATAAGTGCATAATGTAACAATCTTTCATTTTTAAGTTCTATCAGCGTAATTTAATTACCATTAATACTTTGTCATTCAGTTTTATTGGTTGTAACTACTAAACTACATACTACTAGTTACTTTAAAAATTAAAACTAATTTTATACACTTGGTGTCGCCAAATCAACTGTTTTGTTAAACACATCTAAGAAAACTCTAACAAATATTAGTACTTTCATTTATAATGTTATTTCTCCAATAACCTTTTTAATAACGCTAAAATTACGATGTAAATGAAATGTTTGCAATATAAAAAAATATTAACGCCTTTTGGTACAAAAAGGAACTAGTACCATTCAGTGTAAATAAGAAATGTATAATCTTTTTGTCTTCGGATAGTATCTACAAGCATACATAACATTTAGTTGCAAATAACTATAAAAGTTGATATATTCTAAGGATGCATAGTGAATCTAAGTATTCAATATAATTCTGTTCCTTAGTACTTAACACTTGTTAAGTAGGTATTATTTATCTTAGAAAAAGCAATTGATCATATTACAGTAAGTTTTTTAAAGCTTTATGATTATAACTAAACAATTTAAATGTATATTTTTAAAAGTGTGACTTACATTAAAAATGTAACGCCAGTGCATTTTTATCCATTTCTAATATATGGATTACATGTGAATTCCAATGAACGAATGTATGATATCGCCGGTGAAGCCATTTCAAACAATGGAGCATATATTCCATGACAGCGGGCTAACTGTTCTGGAGTTTCATTCGATTTGTTTATCTGCCTTACAATATATACTATATCCTCTCTGAGTAGCAAAATAAGCAAAGTTGATTTACAGTGGCTTATTGCTGATACAAGATGCAGTGGTGTTTGATCTGCAATAAACATTAATGTATGTTAAATATTTATGACACATTTTAAATCACAAAAATTTACTATATTCTCTATCCAAATTCCACTTCACAATTACTTATTACATGAATTAATTCAGATTATATACATGCAAACGGTTGTATGTGTATTATGCATGAATAAAAGAAACTGAGTTTTTTTGATGAATTTACCTCCATCAGAAACTGCCTTTGGATCAGCACCAGCTGCTAACAATCTTGCCGCAGCGGCATAATTGTTCCAATTACAAGCAGAATGTAAAGGTGTCCAGCCCATTTCAGTGACTTTTGTTACATCGGCACCAACGCTTAGTAGGTATGATATAACAGATACATGGTTGCTGTATGCAGCACGGTGGAGTGGTGTGTAGCCATCATCATCAGTAGTGTGCACGAGGTTAGGTTGATTCTTTAACAGCTCCTTTAAAACTCCAAGTTCATTGTGTTCAGCAGCCCACAACACATAATCAAATGGATTGGCTGGAAATGTCGAAGAATGAAGGTTTGTAATTGATAATAAGATGGATAACAGAAGTAAATTATAGCAGAGTTATTTTGTAATATTATAGAGTTAATTTTTAAAAGTCAGCACATGGAAGTCACTTTACATGCCATTCGACAATCTGTGTTTAGCATTTGAAGAAAATAAATGAGGATTGCTGGAACAGTTGTTAGACAAATACTAGAAAATGTGCAGTATACAAATTAATTTTAAAGAGTTTCAACAAACTATTTAGTTCAAAAGATGGTGCTTAGTTAGGCGGTTTGATACAAAAACCAATGAAACCCAGGGTGGTTACAAAACCATTTAAAAGTCCATAAGGCTATATCACTGCTTGCAATGGAATGCCAGCTTTTAGTCATTCTTGACTGTTGGGATGTATGCCAACATCAACCTATGTTTATAATCTAGCAGCCGAAGCTCACTAATAATACAACTCTTGATAAACTAAATTCAATACAAAGGACAACTTGCATCATTGCAATTGGAGCTATTTTCTAATTTCCTAAAACGACTTACTCAGCTATACCCGGTAACGAGATGGCTGATAGCTTCAAGTCTGAAGGCTGATGCCTACTCACTCAAATAAAATAAAATACAGTTCTGGTGTGTGTGTGTGTGTGTTTTAATTTTATAAATCCATATTTAATGCTTTCAGTAAAATTAATTTACTGTAATTAGAACATATCCAACAACTAAGAACAAAAGTTTAGTATGTATTAGAGTTAAAACATTTGCAAAAATTTTACAACAAATTTTATTACATTTTTTATTATCTACTTTGATATATTCCTAGTTTTATATGACTGTATGCATATAATATGTAGACCATAAATTCTATTAAGTGGCGTAAATAAACAATAAAGTAAGGTACGTTGACCAGTACATTACTGAAGTAATGCTGCTCTACCTATAGCAGAAAAAGGAAAAGTTCATTTCAACTAAAAGAATACAATCTTAAAGAATATTATTAAAACACCTTTTGGGTCCTTTACAACTTGTACGTCTTGATCTGCATCGTCCCAACCAGACACAAACATACCAGAAGTTTGTGGATTTGATTTGTATCTTTTAATTTCATCCGCTACTTCGTTGTAGGTCTTTACATATTCTTCTTCTGTGTCAGACATTGCTTTATGTAAATTAAACTGTCTGATCAATTTTATTTATTTCAAATTCAATTAATCAATAATACACCATTACACACCCATTTGTCAGGTTGTCACTGTCAAGTCTAGAGTACTTGAAAATCTGCCCGCTGCATTTATCTATGGTTCACAGGAGTAAAAAAATAGTGTTATTTAAATTTGTTTTAAGAATATAATTATCATTACGTAGTGTAAAAAGTTGGTAAAATCGTGACCTACTATTGTATTACTATAAGTAATACTGTCTACAGGTGAATGTCAATTCTGTTCAACATTTTACCTCATAATCTACTGTTAATTGTAATCCATTGGATAACTATGACCCGGAAAGTATTAACTTCACGATATATCGCCAAAGTTGCAGAAACACTTTCGTATAACGTTGTAAATCTGTAACGTATGTGTACTCTACAATATATATTCTTCAAAGCTTATTGTTTTCCATTTGTCCTTCCCTGATCTTTGAAAGATAATCTAGAATACCAGGCGTGTCTTTTAAAATGGTTTAGATATTCAAGTTCCAGATATTTTCCTAATATGATGATGTTAACCAAGCTAGGTATATATGTATTATCACTTTAAGAGTTTTGTCTGTGAAGTTATAATTTAAATCGAATCACCAAACGGGATTGAAACGAGCCTACAAATTACATGTCACGTTGTTTGTCCGCGATGGACTTTTAAACTACTGAACCGAATGTAGTCAATTTTTGAACACTGTGAACAGTATAATTGAACCACTGCAACGCGTGGTCGGGTCTACTAAATAGGTATCGCCGTTTTGGATAACACTTATTTACACCTTATATTTAACGCCAACAGTACCGAAAACTTATGAAATTATTAAATTCTCTTAAATACATAAGGTCTTCCATGTGAATAAATTGACTGGTCTTCCGATTTATCTCACACACCACTGGGTTCCAATCTTCGATCGGATCTGCCGTTGCAAGCCAATAAACGACGATGCGTACTGCACGGGCCGTGACAGTGTCTTAGAAGACGTGCAAAACAATAGCATTAGACTTATGTATATATGTTGTTGTTGTTAATTACATTGTGCACATGTAAAGTAGGGGCTCTAAAGGCGCCGCATTGAAGAGACACCTCTAAATTACGTTTTTAAATCCCAGAGTTATACAGTAGCACCGAGGTAGAAACCACCAATGCTGTTGTAAAAGGTAAAAATACCAAATAACAGGTAGAATAAATATTCGAATTAAATACTTTTGAAAAGCATGTAAGTGTAATCAATGAAAATGTGAAGTATAATTTTGCTTACAATATGGTAGGGATAGTTTAATTTTATTTATTATTGACCTTAGGGTGCACAATGATTTATATAACTTCTGTCTGTCTGTGTCGGGCTTTGGAGGTGATTTAAATGTCGCGCGTTTTACAATGTAAAACTTTGACTTTGAATTTCCATTTTCTAGTTTGTGGTAATACTGTACTACTAATGCTAGATATCGGTATAATTTTTAAAGT
>DWUN01001015.1:0-18476 GCA_018249975.1 Passova gellias
TTTTCCATATAAACTGCTTCACTGTCAAACATATTATGATGTACGTCCCGTCAAATATGAATAAAATCGGTACAGATATTGGTGTGAATAAACTATTTATTTATTGTGAGGTTGTACGAAGTTAGCCGGGACAGCTAGTA
Source organism: Passova gellias (assembly GCA_018249975.1). Classification (NCBI taxonomy): domain Eukaryota; kingdom Metazoa; phylum Arthropoda; class Insecta; order Lepidoptera; family Hesperiidae; genus Passova; species Passova gellias. The sequence continues at coordinate 141 of DWUN01001015.1, forward strand.
CTTAAATAAAATTAGTGCTCGCTCCGTACGTTAAGTACTGATATTCAATTAAAATGAATCGTGAGGCAAGAGTTCATTCGTTATTACCATTTGCGATATATCGTTGTCAGAATAGCGATCTTACCGACAAACGTTGGTATTCACTGTGTCTGGTCATTAACTAAATACCAGACATTGACTTATGCACTTATATACCAATGTGAATGTAACATATTAATTCTTAACTTTATGTAAAAGCTATTTGTTCCAGTAGGTTGATTAGGTATAATTTTCAAAACACAAACGGCTACCCATACCGATCGTGTCAAAATTCGATAAAAAAGGCCAACAGTTTTTTTTTAATTTTCGAAATATCTTAAATCAATTTTCAAGCATGATGTTGTCAACTTATTTTTAGATTAAACAAAAAATCTAAATCCTGAACTTTCTAAACGTCTTTCAAATATACATACATGATAATTACAGTATCGTATAGTAACCAAGATAAAAATTGTTAGCCATAAACTGACCCATTTCAATGCGTCCCAGAATGCAATTAATGTTCGCTGCAAGCTAAGCGCTACGCTGATAAATGCTTAGTTAGTTACATGGAAATAATTTTAACTGTATAACACAGATCCGTTGTTTTATATAAACGATAAAACGTTATGCTGTTTTTATACTTTTACACGGATTTTCAACATGAACAATGATTAATCGTGGCCTTTTTAAATTTTTCAATTAAGATTAACCGTGCTTTTAGTACTAACAAATACTATTCGAAAATAATTAAGGAAACTGGAGTCGGGTCTCTTTTGCAATTGCGATGCTTGGATCATGCTCCACGGCAACTTCAGTGCGGTCTATGAAGATTTATAGTTTACATAATCAATATTTATTTCATCTAGAGGGTATTCGGAGAGTAAACCTCTTAGGATTATGTTTGTTTGTGTTCTCAAACATTTTGAACAAGAATGCTGAATATTCGCCGTCGAAACTTCGTACCCGTTATTAAGGAATAATTTTACAAGATTAACTATGTTTGCTTCGCAAAATTAATGATCCACTCTATCTGGATCTTAGCTATGAGCGTTGTTTAAAGGCATGTTAGGGTGTACGGTATTAAACTTTGAAGACAAGTAGCAGCAATTTCGCCGCTTTTGATGCCTGGCGCGACTCGAACACAATCGTAAAGCAAATGTCAAAAGTACGTTGACAATGACATTACTTTACAGTTATGTGTTTTGTTAAAGTACATGTTTTGGATGCTAAACTTTCTATTTGATTGCATTCTTTTTATTTTTGTAATTCAAAGTAATTAGTAGAAAGCAAGTTAATGAAAATGAAAATTGTGTCTGACTTCATATGACTCTCGAAAATAACGGTAGTTCAAAATCAAACGCTTCTTGATAGTACAGTTGTAGCAAACAAAATTAATTATGGAACACTGACGAAAACTTCGTTACGACCGCAAGCCGAATACCAAAAGTGCAACGAGTGTCGATCCGCGGTTGCAACATCGATGAGTCTGTTTCTAGAAACCATACGAATCGTCTGCTCCATCCTTATCTCGAGTTCTAATGCTATTGCATGTAAAACGCTCACGAGCATATTGCACAATTGTCAGTCCTGTAACTGATTGCGACGGCCCCAGCGTAAATGGAACTTTGCGAATTCGTTTATTTTCGTCGTCACCGTATTGTTTGATTGGATGTTTCAAAGTGAATAGTGTTTCTGCTGCAGTATTTGATACACTAAATCGTGTTGCAGAGAGATGAGAGGCGAATATGAGAAATGGCCGCGACAAACGGATCACAATCCAATCGCCGTTTCCAATTTAGACTCGAATTCATACCGTCGACCGGTTCACATTTCTCTCAATTTTTTATCAACCCCAGCGGGATTTTGAAATTCCCTTGCAGTATTACATTTCGCTTGATTTGCAGTTCGAAATGCAGACATTTTCTTTGAATTCGCGTTTGTATGGAATGGTTTTATAAAATTGCCTTCGGAGGATTTATCACCAAACAATCGTCAATATCGGCCGGTTCATGGATAAAACAATTGCAATGACTGCATAATGAAGAAATGCTGTTGTGTACAACGAGTACTGGTTATCCCATTTAATGGTACGATTCACCGAGGTCGTTGTATCTATTACAATTCTATTTTATTCAGCGAACATACCGCGCAGGCAGTTTACGGTTACCTTTTGAGTTAGCTGAGCTGACGCTGCGCTCTGCTGGCTTTGTTTCCTGATTTGATTTAAACAGTTACGGTCCGAGTTTGAAACTAACACCTCGGACTTTCTAAATCTCTCTGTGTCACTAAATGCAGTGTAATTGTAAGTACTTTTTAATTAGCGTTTTGTGAGTATATACTTCACGATTAAGTATGTCCCGGCTTACTCACGTGTAGGTATACTCGTATTATTTCGGGAAAGATGGACCAGTGTGGAATCTCTTTGAGGTCCTTCATTATGAGACTGGGCTTGGGATACTGGAAATATTTTTTAATAAAAATAAGCGGTTCAAACGCATGATGAAGAACCTCGGATAGGTCGAAAATTTCTAGTGCTATTTCAAAAATACAACAAGGGTACCACTTTCATGTCACATAAGGATGAAACAACTGAACAATTAATCAATATATTGCCGTGTGCAAGTCTTTGTTGGTTGAATCATTAATAAAAAGCAATGCATAGAAGTATTTCGTTGGTGCTGTACTGTGGCGCGCGTCAGGTCATCGACCGGCCTTGCGCCGCGCAGGGCCGCTGCCGTGACGTCGTGACCCTCGCTTTGTTCCACGCTGCAAACACTAAGTCCTGCCGGCCTCGTCACACGACATCCTCTACCCGAGCGCCTGCCTCGTTAGCGTTTGCTTATAAAATTCAGCGCGGTCAACAACTCCTCCAGCCCCTAGACGATATGCCGAGACAAAATTGATAGCTTATTCTACTGTCTGCTATAGTTAAGTTAAACCCAAAGTAGAAGCACCTTATAAATCTCGAGCGTTATTAATTATAAAACTCTATAAAATGTGTATATAATTCAATACAGCCGGCGAGACGCCAAGAGAGTTGTGCAAGGTCGCGCACCACGCTTTATTATTATTGCACAACTTCGAAGACAAATCGGGATCCAGTGCGGCGTCGAATGCGCGAGCGCGTGCGTCAACGGGTGTAATTTTAACTCGCGGAAGGGCATATAGAATTATTTGTGCGTTTCCAACGAGCCGGAATCTCGCGCGTGTCGATTCCGCTGCCTACAATTAGTTATGGTCACCGATGGAATAATAACAGTGTTCGGGCCCACGCGCAGTTTTCGGCGTCGCTCTGTCTGGACCGCCGGACTTGCGCGTTTACGTATTCTTATACAATATTCGGAATTGCGCAGTTGAGCAAACGTAATTGTTGTTGCAGTACCTGATAAAGTTCAACGAGATAAAGACGAAGAAGGGTATCGAATTGCTACAGCACCTGGTGGAGTACTATCATGCACAAACGAACTATTTCCAAGATGGTCTGAAGACGATTGAGCATTTCGGTGTGTACGTCGCGGATCTCAGCGTGCAGCTGCAGAAGATAAGGCAGCAACAGGACGACGAGCGGCGGCGGCTGTTGGAGCTCCGGAATATGTTGAGAGCTGCCGCGCCGCAGGATAGGGAGGTTAGATAATATTTCATCTTATCTAACGCTATATGTAATTCATAATATGTTTACGATAGAAATGTCGAATACTTTGAAACATAATATGTTGTACTTTTAAAATTTTAATAACGGTATATATGATACAGACTGATATATTTAAATGATGAAAGAACCACAGCTTGGAAATAACTTAAAATATTTTTGAGGGAAATTGAATCTGTTAATCTCGATATTAGGGTACTGTAGGATTTAAAAAAATGTTGATTATTGTGATACTCTAGAAATAATAATTGGCATTTGCTGTTAGGACTACCACTATGATGTTTGTTAATTCCCAACGTTCAGGTAGCGTCGTCGCTCGGTGGTTACTCGCTACACCAGTTGCAAGGTGACAAACAGCACGGGGTGACACGAAGCGGCTACCTGTTGAAGAAGTCGGAAGGGAAGGTGCGCCGGGTGTGGCAGAAGCGGAGATGTCGAGTCACCGCGGAGGGCTTCTTGGACATATTTCACGCGGACGAAAACAAGCCACCGGCGAGAGTGAACCTTCTCACGTGCCAGATAAAAGTGGCCTCCGATGACAAGAGGGCGTTCGATCTAGTCTCATGTTGGTATTTTTTGTCTAAAATTAATGTGTCTAAAATTGTAGATATATTTAACTAAAGTGACGTGGTCATTCATCAAGTTTGCAATCAAAATTTTTGTGTAAAGTTTAATATTTTCATGCATTTTTGGACAAAAAGATTTCATAATAGTGAACCAAGTTTATTTGCACTCGGTTGAAACGAATCAATTTGTTACCAGACAATCGCACGTATCACTTCCAAGCGGAGGACGAGAACGAGCAGCGCGCCTGGACCTCCGTGCTCGTCAATTGCAAGGAGGGCGCGCTCATGAGAGCGTTCCACCAGCGGGCGGACGAGAGCACCGACACCGGCCACTCGCTGCTCGACCTGCAGCGGTCTATCATTAGGGCCGTTAGGGCCATGCCCGGAAACCAAGTGTGCGCGGACTGCGGCTCCACTAATGGTGAGACTTGTTTAATATGTACATAGTATAAAACAGTCTTTCAAACTTCGTAACGGATTTCATTACATTTTTATATGTACATATATTACGCGTAAAGTAACTCTATCCGTCTGTTTGTTACGCTTTCACGGTCGAACCGTTTAGGCGATTTAAATGAAACTTGACATGGAGATAGTATGAAGCCTAGGAATGAATGTAGGATTTTTATATCCGGTTATTTTTATGTGATTGAAACCTTAACGGGTAATACCGCGGGACATAGCGAGTTTCATATAGCAAGGGGGGAACTGTAGAAGGGGAAGTTGTTTAGCTTTTGTTTATTAAAACTGTTAGGGCCTGAGAACCAAGTGTGTTTGGATTATAGCTATGAACGAGGCTCTTCCGTTTGTTATTGTAACTACAAATGTTAATGTTGGGTCAGCAATTTTTTTTATTTCGCTGCAATATCTAAATCCGTTTAAAAGCCAAATGACTGTGGATATAGTTACATTTATTTGTATTTTTTTAAACATTCAAGAAGAAAATACTCGACAGTCATTATACATTAGTATCGGCACCATTTAATATGTGATTTCATTATTTAAATAATTGTGTTTCCTTATTCAAACCAATGTCATCATAGAAAAAAAATCAATTTTTTATATAATGAAATACTCATCATCATTATAAATCCTTTAAGGAAGACCGATTAAGTCTACCAGGATGCCAAATATCCTATTGATATCACATGTTATAATGAACTAAATTATCTCTCCTTTCAGGGCACTCATTACATTACGCATTGTTTACCTTCTTCATAACGAGTAATATTTAATCCTCAAAAGGCACACATAACTTCGTAATTGTTAGTGATTTATGCATAAGTTTAGAATCCGAGAGTTCCAGTGTCAGGTGGAATTTTGGACCTTCACTGATATATTGGTGCTTAGGTAAATTATTTGTTAATTTGAAATTCAAATTTATTTTATTACGATGGGGACACAAATAAAAAGCAAGAATGAATATAGACATTTGTGCTACCCATATCAGGGTCTTGGCAGAGCTATTTATAGTGTACTTCTACGTTCCATATCGAAAATAAATCCACGACTACCAAAGGGAATCCTCTCTCAATGCACGCGCGGGGATCAAATCACTTCGTCTCAAGGAAATTGAGTTTAGATTCCGTATTCCAATATTCTTGAGAAGGCAGCTACTAGCGTAGATATTCCGAAATGTATCGTAACTGAACACTATTCTTAGTACACTTTGATATGTTATTTGGTTGTTTCTTTGTCAATGCCAAGTACATTTTCCTCCTACTTACAATATTATCCGTACTGTAAATTAATAAACCGAATATGTATCAAAATACACGTAGGTACTAATAACAATCAGTAGGTACTAATAACAATCAGTCGTAATAACATTTTAATTTCTTTATCGCTTTTCACACATTAAAATTTTATCTAATACAACTGTTAAAAGTTTTGACGTGAAAAAAAAAGGACAAACAAACAAGCACACTTTCCAATTTATAAATATTAATGATATTTATATATCATGTGATAAATCACGTGACACTTTTGTACGTAAAATTCTACTTATTTTAAAGAAACGTATATGAATGCCTTTATTCCCATTATATGGACTTAATAGGTCCCTTAAAATATTTATGCAGATTTAGCATTTTAAGTTCAATCAAACATTCCATTGTCCATAACGTGTATTGCATTTGTGAATAAAAATTCAGTAGGTGTTTTAATTGCTCTAACAACTCATAATTCCCCATTAGCTATTTTGCTGTAATATGTTACAATGGTACAAAAACTTGTATTGTTTTTTTGCCGCTTGTTCTGAAGTGTCGACGTATTCATTTGTTATAGGCACCATTGTTTACCGAGATTCATTGAGATCTGTTACAACGTTATAATAGCTTCAACAAGTCGGTTAAGCAATCTAGCATTGTGTATTAACTCGTTTAAGTGTTCAAAGCGCTTTGTCGCTTCCGTTTTTCCTTTGCTAATTTCAGTGATTTTTTATTACCATTATAATAGCAAACAATGCTCGAGTCCAATTTAGGTTACAAAAATATAAGTATGTTACAGGTGTAAAATAAAGTTGTTTTATATGGTAGTTATTTTGACAATAATATAATATAAATCCGGCTCGAAGGATCAATGTTTAAGCCCAGTCCCAAGATACGTGGTTTAGAAAAATAAAACAAGCAAAGTAGTTCACCATTTTTGTTAACCAAGAAAATATATGACATATGACTTATAAATGTATTTTTTATATACTTGAATATAGAACAAAATTATTAACAGGCAGTATCTATTCTTTCTAAACACCTTGGCAGCAGGTATTCAGTTGGTTCACTTTAATTAATACATCAATCATTTTCATTTATAGTAAGTAGATTAATTAATTAATTAAAGTTGTACTATATTTTAATCGCTTTTCCTATATCGCATGTTTCAGATCCCACGTGGCTGTCGACGAACTTTGGCATAATAGTGTGTATTGAATGCTCGGGGAGCCATAGAGAGTTGGGCGTCCATATATCGCGTATACAGTCGCTCACGCTCGACCGGCTGAGCACGTCGCAGCTGTTGCTGGCCAGGAACATGGGCAATCAGATGTTTAACGACGTCATGGAAAATACCTTGGACGAGAGGGACAAGCTAACGCCCGATAGTACAATGTGAGTGGCGTTTTACAAACTATGTTCTCCAGAATAGTTCTAGTTTTGATTGTTGTTAATAGCTTGCTTGTGCTCTTGACCTATTAAAGTTACAGATGTAAGAAGTTATAAAATGTGGATATTGAAAAATATGTATAATTCATTGTCCACCCCTTATTCAAAATGTATCCCATTTTATAGCCTTGTATATGTTGTGTGCAATAAAGGGTTATGATATTGTAGAAAAAGGGTTATTAAAATGTAGATTATTGATGATAATCTATTTTTAAATTTTGTTAGAGATGTATACTGGTCGCAGTGTCAGTGTTGCTGACAGTACATTTCGTTAAAAAAAAATACAGACGAATTGAGTACCTCCTCCTTTTTGAAGTCGGTCAAAAATCTAACTGTAATAAACACTCTACTAATTGTAATTAATTAGGGAATGTCTTTCCATTCTACAACCTAACCGGGTTTATATGTTGCGATGAAATAATAAAGAATCGTGCGTCAGGGAGGAGCGGCTGCGGTTCATCCGCGAGAAGTACGTGTACCGCGCGTGGGCGGCGCGCACGTGTCGTGACGCGGCCGAGCGGCTGTCGGAGGTGGAGCACGCCGTCAACAACGGTCACCTGCAGAACCTGCTGCAGGCTTACGCCGAGGGCGCCGACCTGGCGGCCGCGCTGCCCTGCTCGGTGCGTGCACGCCTATATTAAATCACTGTGATTTCAAAATAACTATCATTTCAAATAACTGTTTTCTCGAGTGTCTATACTTTTACCGGAAGATAAAGGAGGTTATAGGGTAACATATAGGCCTTTTTATCCCGAAATTTCCCCGGGATCGGGCAGAGCTTGTTAATAAAATAATAATAACCATTGGATCAAACGACTTATCACAATTTACTAAAAATAATCTTAAATATTTTATCATGTAGATTTTGTTTTATTTCCAGGATTGCGGAGAAACGGCGCTACACCTGGCCATATCGCGGGAGCTGGGCGACGGCTCCTGCTTGCATATAGTCGATTTTCTAGTCCAAAACGGTGGTCCTCAACTCCTGGACAAAGCCACCACGTCGGGCCTCACCGCTTTACACCTGTGCGCTGCGATTGATCGAACTGAACCCATGAAGCTACTGCTCAAAGCCGGCGCCGACACCACCATAAAGGATATCAACGGACGAACCGCGCTACAGATTGCAAAGCAATTCGGACACCACAATTGTCTGGAACTGGTAAGAACATTTCTCTTCTACAATCAAATTCTTGAGTAATAAAATGCTCGATAGTAGAAAATGCCTATAAAATAATAAGTTATTAAACTAAAACATTGGTGTATATGTCAATTGTATAAAATTTTGCTGTTTTCTGTTAACACGTGTAAATAGTAATAAATATTTATTTCCAGTTGGAGAGTGTAGACAAGAGAGAGAAAAGCATCTTTGAGAACATCAATATCGATTGGAACTTATCTCACGACGACGGGTCCACGGATTTCTCTGATGATGATACGGTCATTGATGAAAGGGTGAGCAATTATTTTACATTTAATCTTGAACGATGAAAACTTTCATTTTTGCGTGTGTGTATCATGGTGTTAAATGAAACCCAGTGACAATTGTATCCAATTTAATCATATCCAATGATATCATATTTTGTCAATATTTATTACAGATATTTGTTATTTACAGCAAAATGGTAGCATAACCCCAGAGAAGAAGTGTCCGCGGTCCCGCCCCCCGTCGTACGCGGGCGCGTGCGGCGGCGGTGCGGGCAGCGGGGGCGGTGGCGGCGGCGACTCGCCCGTGCTGCGCTCGCGTTCCTCCACGTGCGACTCGCTGCATCACGCGCCACCCACGCCCACCACGCTGCCCAGGAAGCCCAACGTTTGTGAGTGTTGGTACCATTGTCATTCTAAACATATGAAGTTATTTGTTATTTTTTATATTAAAAGGTAGGCTGTCGTTTGACCGCGATCAAAGTATCGAAAACTATTTATCCTTGTTTCGATTCGTTCTTAGTTATTTTTCTCGGGACTATGGATAACGACCGGTCATTCTTCTTAAGCTGATTAAATAGTCATAAAAATAATGTAACGGTAATGATAATAATGATTAAGTTCTTCGTTTTAAGTGACCGAAGTCTTATGGGAAATAAATATTCTGTAAACCGAATGTCACCAGTCCACGTGCGTGCGGCAGACACAGTGGGCAGCCTAAAGAAGCGCGCGGCGCCGCTGCCGCCCGCCGCAGCGCCGCGCGTGCCGCCCGCGCCCCTCGCGCCCTCCCTCACGCCGCTCGCCGCCGTCGCCCTCACCGCGACCGTGCACGGTGCTCACCGATAACTGTTTTATTGAACACTGCCCATTCCACTTGATTGCATTGATTTGGAAACAAGATACTACTGTGAAATAATTTCATTTAATTGATTAGTATTTCCTTTTGTTTCATTCAATCGCTATAATGTTGAAAAAAAACATCCCGAAGAATGCTGTATTCAATTGGAAATGCTGTACCAAAGCTTGTTAGCACAGTTCTTTCAATCCTATTGGGAACTTGTATAAAGTTTTCAGGGCTCAGATTTATTCATTGTTTTCCATTGCCATTGTAGTGATTGAAATTTTTTCTTAAAGCACAAACATTTCAACACTGAAAGTCAGAGATGTGTGCTATGCTTCGCAATCCCAGATTCGCGGAATAAGAAAAACTAAGTGAATATAACGTGTTAAATAATTACACGAGTAATGTATGTGCAGGTGGCGTAGTGAAGCACCGGCCCCAGCAGCCCCCACCCACGCCGCCCCCCACCACGTCACTGCACAACGGAGCTCACCATCGCGACGAGCCCACACCGCCTCCTAGGAAGGTATAACCATTTTCTATAAAATATAACATTAATTATAATTGACCTTCAACAAATCCGCATTAAAACGGTAGCGAGTTTGCTCCGAGGTCAAAGGATAATCTATGGATTGTAATACTATTGGTTATGGTATTGAACTTGAAACTTAATTATGCTAAATACGATAACTTTATCAATAATGTTTAATACCTCTATGTATGTACTTACATGACCAGGTCAAAGTGATTTCATATATCGACAAAACAAGTTTAAATTTCATCCAATTTTCGGTTGTGTTTTATAGAAACTAACATAAAAGAATGAGTACAGAAATATATTTGTTTTTGCTTCAGAAAAAAAATAGATTGCACCCGGATAAGGCAGTGAAAACGAAACTGAGAAGGGTAACAAACGTCCGAGAAAGCTTTAGTGTTCACTTGCTTACCCTTGTTTTCATTTAAGTCCTATTTTTTCGATTTGTTTTCCCCCACAGACTATTTTGTGTTGTCAAGAGAGCTTTATTATGCATACCTTATGGTTGACTGCTGATTTTATGGAACATAAAATTTGGACGTATATGATTCAAAGATATATGTTGGCTGTTTGTATATTCGAAAAAAACTTGTGTCTCTATTTATAAGGTACTGAACGGAATGCGTATAGATGTATTACAGAAGTATCTACGATTTAGTTACCTCAAAATTTTATCTCTTGACAATGTTACCCTTTATAGGTACCATTAAATTTTGCATATGTTCGTGACATATGCTTGATTTTGTGGCTAGCTAATAGTGTATAATGCATGTCACGTATCTAATAGCTTCCGGCTTTAATTTTCGATTTATTAATATCCTACTTTCCTAGATCTTTCCAGAGTATACGTAGATATAACAGTAGACACTACAGTATTGTTCAATTATCTCAATATACTGTATGGAAGTTTTAAAGTCAGTGTTCATTCATATATGTTGCACATTTTAACCCGGGGTGGTTTTGATACTAATACTAAAATCGTGTGGATTTGCATGATTTATCTAATTCATAAAATAATAGATAATAAACTGAAACGATAGAAGTTACATCGGTAATATTATTTAAATATCCCCAAATTGTATACTTTTGAATTTTTAGACTTTGTAGAGCAGCTTAGTAATACTTAGGAAATAATAAAGAAAAAGCTTCTGAAGTCTTATATTTGCTGAGTTACAGTTATGTGTTAAGCCAGCCTCTTGCCGTGCTTACATTATCATCAGGTAACATCGGGGTGTCAAGGAATATATACTTTCTGTGGATAATAAGGCTTTAATTGTACCAAAAACGGCGAAAGCTCAGTCGTTAAATATGCTTAGTATTCACAGAGTTGCAGCAACCATAGTATTGAAATTTGAAGACCATGCATGCCATTTTGGTTCAGAGTTGGTTATAATAGTGATCTCTACACCAGAACATAGTAGTAATCATTAGTAACTAATGATGTAATGAAAACCAGTACAGATGATAAGTAGCAGACCGTTGTAGTCTCTATTTCATCAGTAGTTTAAAGTTGATTATCGTACACTGAATATAAGTATAGACATTAGGGGGTGGCACTATATAAAATACAATATGTTGATAATCTTCTCACCTTATCTGTGCCTAGATTTATTAACATTACTTAGTTTTATAGCTACCTAAATAAATTGCACATAGGAGTGGGGGTTACAATGTTACGCCTATGTAACGTATGTATGTAATGTAACGCGCGCCCATTTCACTGGTGCATTCCGATTTGTAATAATAATAGTGGTTCGAATGTGAACGTTATATTCTTGTGTGGCAGGAATGCTCGAGCCACGAGTCCTCGCTGGAGGTGTGCGAGGCTGCGGAGGGGGCGGGGCGGCGCGCGCGGCGCCACAGTCGCTCGCTGGACGCGGACGCGGCCGACGCGGCGGACGCGGCCAGCCTGCACTCGCGCTCGCCCTCCACCTCCATCTCCATGGTCACTATTCTTCTATATTATTTATGGTCACATAACACTCCCAACACTGCGTTCATTTTTGTACGATTTGTACTTACGAATTTTTAGATGTATACAGACATATAATTCCCTGTGACTGGATAATAGTCACATTACTATCATATTCATCCAACATTTATTTTAATAATTAAATACAAATATACTTTTTTCCTTGTACCTACTGTGCCAGTGTCATTTCTCTAACAATCAAATGTTGCTAGGCCGTACAAAGTTACCATTTATTTAAATATGCCAATTTTGTAAACTTATTGTTTCAAAGTTTAAGTACGATCTCTAAAAACGCATGATTTTTTTATCTACAGCCCTCATCTTCGTCATCGGTTTGTAAAAAATGAACTCATAAGTAAAAAGTAAATACATACATAACTCACGCCAGCTCCCTAACGGGGTAGGCAGAAAGCACCGAGTGCCAAATATCTCTGAACAAGGTGTTTTACTAATTAATATACTCTTATCGATCAGAAGGGAATTAAATATTTAACACAAGAAAATCACGTCAAATATACCATAACTATAATTCAAACTAAACAATTTCAATTAATAACAGAGGAATGATTACAATCACACTAAATTGATAATTAAATAAGGCACTTGAATAAAATGATTATTTCTAAATGAATCGTCACATCCAAACGCCACGCGCAGAGCAAACAAGACGCAGCGCGCTCTTCCATTGTTTTTCTTTTCTTTTTTCTATAGAAGCGCGCCAGTTCCATATTTGCAATTGGTAACAATACAGTTATTCTTAACACGAATGATTGATATTAATTAGTGCCGTATCTATTACAGATGGGAGCCATGCGGAGATGTCGCGCCCTGTACGACTGCTCGGCGGACAACGAAGACGAGCTGTCGTTCAGAGAGGGAGAGGTCATCGTCGTCATCAACGAGCGCACCGAAGACGACAACTGGATGGAAGGACAGGTGGAGGGCACCTGTCGCCGGGGCATGTTCCCCGTCTCTTTCGTGCACATGCTGCCGGATTAGGACGGAACGAGACGCACATATATCTGGTAGCTCATCCGATGGTCAGTAACGTCGTGTTCATAGAACTTCCCTGTTGGTTGGCCGCGTGGCCGTTTCGTACGTAGATAAGTGTCTGTTTCAGTATTGAATTTAAACCGCCATATGTATTGTCTTAGTACTCCATTCCGGTGTCGTTTCGTCACCTTAGTGGATATATTTTGAACGCTCTACGTTTAGGGTTTTGATAATCCAGGTAAAGTTCGAGAAATGGATTTTATGAACGACTCCATTTTTGATTACGTTAATAGCGAGCAGCGGACTTTATTTTTGATTGAAATATTACAATCCAGTAAGGCCATGTTTATATTGCGACTTAAGCTGTTGAAGTCAGCGCGAGGTATCGATTTTTTACATCAACGTTTTATACGCCGAAATTTTCAATTCCTTCAAACACATTTGGCCTAAAGCTTTCAGCGTTCATTTTGAAGGCTACGAGCTTATTTACTATAGCATTTTGTATTTTTCAGTATAAATTGTATTCCGGGTACATGTTTATGCAGTGTCATTGTGCAATTTATATTATTATAGTTCACATGTGTGGTGGCGGTATGTCGCGTTACTTGCATGTCACCGAAGGCCTCGATTTTGTACTGCGTTCAATAGTTTTATTCGTAAAACTGTGTGATATGATCGGCACAATTTTTGTTGTTAAGCAGAAAAAAAAAATCTATACTCTCGATATTCACAACCACTTTTCGACGCTGTAGTCATTGAGAGCTTTAGTCTGTAACTTCACTTGCTCGGTGCCGGTATGAGTAACCCATTAACGTGACCATTATTAAATGCAACCAAGTGACTTAACTTATGAGTAACAAATAAACAACGCACACAGAACTCGTCCATTGAATCGTAAAACATTGATTACTGCATACATTGTGATTGCACAATCACAATTAAGCATTGGCTTAATCATCCTCCACGTTGATCAGTATTTCAAAAATCGAACAGCTCAAGATGTGCTGTCATAGATTGGAACGAAGTAGTTTTGACACTTGCGGTATGAGAAATATGTAGCTAAGATTGGTTCATATTTATCACTAGCATTTGCCCTCGACTTGGTCCGCGTGGAATATCGACTTTAGGCAGAGTTTGGAGTATTTCAAAAAAAATTATAGCCTATATGCTGCCGAGGACTAATAGCTGTATAACAAAAAAGTTCCATCAAAATCCATCCAGCAGTTTTTGCGTGAAAGCCGGACAACAGACTGACAGACAAAAATTTCAAAATGATTTTTTTTGGCTTGTGTTGCTTAGACATCAAGACAGCTAGAGTTATTTTTTTTAATTTTTATTAAATGTACAGAATTTAACTCTTCTACAGTTTTATTATACGTATAGAAGATATATAGATATAGATATAGATTACTTAATATGTTTAACACGTCGGCAGGTCAGTTTTCGCGACGGAATATAGCAAGTGTCACTTCTACTAGATGTGGATTACATTATGAATTTACGACACCAATGTATTGATCAAGTTTTTCTGCCAAGAGCTAGTCCGTCCCGACGCGGGTTTTTACTTGGATTTTTATTGAATTTCATAATGATGGATCAGTATAATAATACTAACGGCTCATGTGTTTGTTATTGTATAAACGAATAATCGATGAATGTCGAGTAAACATCCGTATATTTAGAATCGATATATTACGATGGAGATTATCGCTCAAATTAAAAAAAAATATATGATAATCGATTGTAATGAAATCGAAACAAATTTAATATCGATATTATATAAATAGATTCGTCTCGTTCGTCGTTGTGTAGATGTAATGTTGTAAACGTGATATGACTGTACAGTGAAGCTCAGATAGCGTTTTGCCAAAAATTAAAAATAAATGTGATCTTGTAGCGAAGAGATATATTGTCGGCGACAAACTATCGGACCAGTGACTGTTTGTTGTGTAGTTGTCCTTGTAGATAATGTGTTAGATTGTTGGTGTAGTCCGCGATATGTTATTTGCACCGATGACTCTAATATTGGAACGACTATATTATTACGTCTGTGGCGTGTTAAAAACGTTAATGTTTGTTCCACTAACTGTTCAAGGACTAAATGATGTTGATCCGTTATATGGGTATAGAATACAGTTTATATTTATTACCCATACACAGAACCTAAATTAGGTTCACTTACTTACTTAGGTTCTCTTTGTTTTTCCGGTTGCATTTGAAACGAAGCATTTGGTCCAATCGGTGCAAATTATATCTCGTCCGCTATACATATGTGTTAGATTTTCTTTGTGATATATTATACTATATGTTGTATTGAATAATAAGGATTCGTTTTTAAAGAGGGTAAAGGGATTAGGAGTGATTGTACGGGGTTTTGTGATTCATTTGTACGTCAAAATTAGATGTAAAGTCTAAAATTGACTCTGTTTATGTAATTTAATCCGAATGTATGGTAATATATTTTAAATATCCGAAGATACCTTTTTAGATTTAAAAAAGGTTATAAATGTGACCTCAGTTCAATCAAATCATTCTTCAAATCTTATTTTCGATTACTTATGGGAATTTATGGACCAAACAGTTTATACATATATGCATATTTATGCATCGATATGAAGAATCCTGCACACAATGTTTCCATTATGATTGTATCCAAACATTTGGTATATTATATCGCATAGATGTCAGAAATTTGGATGTTGTTATTAAATATGTGAAATTTTATCAATTTCCACGTTTCAAATTAATTGAAACGACAAGTGTAATTGTGCACTGTACATAGCAATAACCATAGCATCCAACGTGCGTAGTATACAAACCGAATCTGATTTGTAGATTGTTTCTAAATAGATTTTATTTAAGTAAAGGCTATTTCTACTGTGCAGTCTACAATGGAATTGTTCAAACGCTGTACATATATCAAATTTATTACGCAACAGTTGCAACACTGCAAACAATGTCCATAGAATTTTCACACGTTTTGTAGAAGAACATAAGTAAGTAGAAATATGCCTAAATTCACAAACTGTTGACACTGTACGCCCTTGTGAATCATGTTACTACATATATGTACACATTCCCTTATGAATTTAGTTTCGTTAACTATAAGTTTACCCTCCCCTTGTATTGGTAGTCGTTAAGTATCTAATGCCTACATACATTTATAAAGTTACCTACATTAACGTGCGCGTTGCCATAAATTAGTATTAAATAAATATTAATACGCAAATCATTTAACTATCGGGTTTCCTACATTCGTCATTATGATATTGAAATTCACAATGGTTGACCACTACATTATACATAATTACGTATAACATATTATATAGTGAATACGCAGCTTTTAAAGCGTAGCGTTTTGGGTTTATGTAAAATTTGGTGACAAAATGCGATTAAATTTGACATGTCAGTGCATATCGTGACATTAAATCATACCACTTGTTTCTCGATTTCGAACAATCTAGAATTATTTGATAGTCATCTAGGCAAGCTGTTCACAAGTTAGAAATCTATGAGTATCATGCAATCGAGTATGGTTGCAGTAAAGAAACACACCAGCCGCTAATTGTGCTCAAAGATAACATAAAATTACCATCACTATATATTCAGTTATGACTATTTTTTACATTATGTCTTGTAAACTTTTTATGGATAGTAAAAAAAAAACATCTCCATAAAATATTTGCTCAAAAATAATTGACTCCAGACCATACATTTTAAATAAAATTATCCATAATTATTAATGTACTGTCAGATTGAAATTCAAATTGTTTTATTCATTACGAGTATAAGGTACATACACTCAATGAAGGTCATGTTTTAGTCATCTAACTTCGGCTTTGTATGCCCTTCTGGCTATAATAGACTGGGAGTAAAAAGCCGGTGAAAAAAAACCCCAGCCCATTCCCTAATGCCAATGGAGTGACTAATTTCAGGAGAACTTGTAATTTTTATCAGAAAATATTGAAAGGGGTATTTTAAAATTACCCTCTAACACGCTTTGTAATGCTATTTTCTTTACAGACACCTTTTCTTTTGATATACTTTGTAATGTAAATGGTTATCTCTGTAATTAAAAATTTCATCTATTTCATACTACATCACCTAATTTTATATAACTCAAAACAAACATAATTGTGATTGCATATTTTGTATAATAGATATGCTTGTTATGTTGCCACAATAATTTTCTGTATATAAAATCACTTTACATAAATAAATGTTTATAAACTTTTAACTTATTTGTATTAATTTTAGAATATTATTTAAAAAAATTATCAGATAATGTTGTATACTTTCGCCGCAGATTTAACTTTATAAATCAGATTATCATATTTATTTAATAATTTAATATATATAAAAAAACCTAATTGTGATGAAATATTTTAATGCCATTTTAGCCTATCAGTATGTTACTTATAAAAAAAAGTTATGTAACCAAATGATGCTAATAGAGTAAGATGTTTTAATCTATAATGTATGTAGTAGATTAAATGGAGTTCTAGTTGAAATAGTTTTTTTCTATTGTGTATTATTCGAATGAAATCTGTATGAATTTATCAATACATCATTACGATGTCTCTAAAGTTGTTTTTTTTATTTTTTTAATCTGAATCTATTATTCACAAATATGATGTAGCTTATTATGAAACTTGAACAGACAATTTTAATAACCCTAGAGCGAATTACTACTGAGTTGTTGTTTATTTCGAAAATCCATGTCTAGATAGGTGTCATCATAATTGGCTACTTGGACAATTTTATGGTCCTTCAAACATGAGAATATAAGAATCTTTTACAATTGATTTCTTCGAAAACATATTCTCCTGAGAAGATACATCAAGTTTTTAATTGAGTCGCGATCAACGTTTCGAACTATAGCCATTGGCATTGCGCGTATCATAACCCCTTGATTAACACTAGATTGCCCGAAGCAGTCATTTTGACTGTTTTGAAATGCCTTTAAGTAATATATAAAAAGTCATATTACTTTAAAGAATTGTGTCGTTATAAATATATATTTTTTTGTATCTGAAATTTAAAAACAGTCAAAATCTATTCTATCTATTGCTTTGGGCAATCTAGTGTTAAAGGAATATTTTATGGGGTTAAAGAATTTTTATTCTCATAAAGAACAATGTTCACTTATAATGAGACTTAAAATTAGTAACGTAAT